>APFE030492256.1:98018-111880 GCA_000404065.3 Pinus taeda | reverse complement strand
CCCCTCCCTTGGCCCAATGCCTGTATTTATAGTGTTCTAGAGGAAGTTATTCAGTTCCAACATCAATGGGATACTCCCTCTTTTGGATGGGGTTGCTCCTCTCTTGATGGGATAAGTTCCTCTATCATAGGGATGCATGAACCATCTAGAGGCGCTCAATACACGTCAAACACTCTTCTAGAAAGCTCTAGAAGTGACCACAAGTAACTTTTTTAAGATGAAACTCGCGCCTTTTGACCTTTACGGGGGTACGCACCCATCCCTTGGCTTACAAAGCGTACAAGTATGCAGGTACAATGAGATTGGGATGCGTACACGCAGTCAAGGTAGAGAGAACCTGCGTACCCAGAGATAAACATGTTTTTTAATGACTTTCTCTCTTTTTTGAAGCTTGACATGAAGAGCAGAGGTATAAGGCTTGACAAGGAGGATAATATGACTATTGATGGAGCCATATTAACTGCAGATAGTCATGGTGACAAATTTCAGTGTAACAGACACCAAAATAAAGGCCTTAGAAAAAGAGCTTACTTTAGACAAGACTCTAGCTGAAATCAAAAATATTTTGTAGGCTAAGATTAGCCAAACAATCAGTGACCAATGGCGATCAATTCAGGCCAAACATGAACAGATAGAGTTGATAGGCTTAGCTCAATTTGAGACTCAGGGGGCTAGAGCAGCATTGGGAAATATGCCCGAGCAAGCCAATAAAATGATTGATTTCTTGAACACTCATACCAAAGAGGATTTGGTAGCAATAGACATCAATATCAGGACAGATACTATTCTGACAACAAAAAAGGTGCTGACCTTGAGAAATTTTGTGCAGACTCTAGAGAGAAGGTGCTAGGAAATGCAGGTAGAAATAAATGACTTCAAGATAAAGATGATAGCATTGCAAACCAGAGGATTACCCAGCCTATTGACTAATGCTGGAAAACTACTATCTTATGAGCAATATACTATCAAAATCAATAATTATGTTTCCAAACAGATTACAACATCCTCGAGCACCTCTGAAGAAATAGGACCTCCCTCTGGACAATCTCTTTATGATAAATTAGAAAACCTGTTTTACATTGAGCATGAAATCAATCATCTGTTTGAGGTCCCACCCAATTTTTATAGATACACAGAGGCTGATGAAACACTGATAAAGATAAGAAGACATCAACTACCTCCAGATGATTGGTGGCAAGGTGGCAAGCAATGCTGGAAATTTTGCCCAGGTAATTTTGGCCTTTTTCCTCTTTTTTCAGCTTTAGATTTTGGTCAGCTACAGGTTAGGAAAGTTGAGTACGCAGACACCGAACAAAGCATAAAGGCAACAAGTAGAGGAAGTCAAAACAATAGCTCAACAAAGCACTAGGACAACAAGCCCAAAAATCACAGATTAAAGGCACAACCTCAGCCGACACAGTTGGGCCAAAAAGTCAAAATTATCTGACAAAATAGACAACTAGCACACAAATATTTACTACAACATTTATTTCTTTCATCTACTTCCTTTGAAGAGTTGGTGATGAAATTTATTGCATGGGGACTAATCAACTAGATATTTTGTATCTCATTTTTGTATATATACCTCCCCACAGAATGTATTTGGGGTTGATGATTTTCTTTCTAGACTGCATTGTAAAATATCAGACTGTATTAATGCAAATTGTTGTTGAAGTTCATTGTCTCTGAATCATCTGAAGGTGGATTGGATGTTCTGGGACCTGCTAGAGAATTCCTGTGTCATTCTATGGAACAATAAGTTATACTAAACTGTGTTTTATGTTCTCTATATTCGTAAATTCCATATATGTTTCATAATCTTGATAACAGAGAAGAAGAATAGCATAGGATTTGTCTGTGTTCAATCTCTACTATTAATTATGTTTTCTTCAAGATTAGTCATAAATATGAATTCTTAACTACTCATGTTTGTACTAATTCCTTCATCCTGAATACTATTCAGGAATCCTTAATTGCTCCTGCATAATATTCATACACTTTCCCTCTGCCAATATAATGAAAGATTCTTTATTGCCTTTCATTCCTTGACTTCATTCCATCATTTCCAGATTTGAAAATTGTTCCTAGGTTTCCTATCCTGCTCTGTAGCATTACCATTTCACCAAGAAACACTTTCAACGATTGCACTTTCAGTGACTCCATTGCCCAATGGGAAAAAATGTTTTATACTTGCACCCAAGCTCTGTCTGAAATCACCATCCAACAAACTTAAAACCAAACCCTGTTCATCATAACTAGCCTAAAATACTCCAAAACAAAGCTAAATTTCAAAGAGAGAGCCCTCTCTGGTTGCAGGTAGGCTAGGACCTACAACTAAAAGATTGGTTATTGGTTACCTCGGCCGTATTCTCTACAGGAGACAAGGAACAACCTGAGTGATAACATCATTGGGGAGTCCACTAGGGACACTAACTAGAATCTTTGGTTCAACATATTCAAAGGAAAGCCCAAAGCGTCCTATTTTTTCAAAAGAATTTCCTGTGAAACATTGTTTAAAGCTGTGATTATAAAACATTCCCAGAAAAATACCAAAAAAAAATATAGAAGCTGGCTCCAAAGAAGAAAAATCGTTACACAAGATCAAACCCTGACGCAGTTCCTCCAGCTGTTTTTGAAAATCCCAATTTAATCCCTAAGATCCTTAGGAAGCGAGAGCAACAAGAAGATTTTGCTGATTCAAGCCCTGAGATAGTTTAGCAAAGCTATATTCCAACCCCTGCTAAACCTTCAGTTCGTCCTCACATTACTCCTACTTCTCCTAGTTCTTCATCCACTTCTCAAAGAACCTTCTCCACTCCTCCATCTACTACACATATATCTACCATCCTCCCTGCTCTTCCAGTTGTCCCATTTCTTCCTATTGTCCCATTTATCCCTGTAAATATGGCTAACCGTTATGCTCCTCTATAGCTACCTGCAAATCCAGGGGCTATGCCTCAGGATTATCAAAGTAAGATCACTTATTTTGATGGTACTGGCTCCTATACAGCCCAACAACACACTAAGAAGACACAGGGCTATTTTGAAAACTATGAAATTGATGATGATGATGTGAGGATGAAGATCTTTGTTCAGAGTCTAACTGGTGATGTAAGGACCTGGTTTAGGTCACTTGCTGCAAACTCTATAGCCAATCCTGAGGCCCTATATCAAGTATTCTTAAACAAATGGGAAAAGAAGAAAGACCATTTACATATTTTAACTGAATATGACAATTTAAAAAGGGGTCCACAAGAAACTGTCCAATACTATTGTGCTAGATTTAACAATGTATATAATTCCATCCCACAAAAGCTTAGACCTCCACCTGACTTGGCCTTAATCAAATTCCCTGATGGATTTGATTCAGATATGGCATATCAGCTGAGGAAATGAGCCCCATTATGGCTAGAAGACATGCAGAATGTAGCTGTTAGTGTAGAAGCAAACTTGATTTCCAAACAAAACCGGGCTAGAACTGAAAGAAGAACAACATTCAAAGAAGAACCTTCAATATTCAAACAGAAATTAGATGCCATCATCAAAGGGATGGACAGACTTGGGGATAGGGTAGAGACCATTGAAAGAAAGTCATCCTGGGAAGGGCAACCAAGTAACTCAACAAGAACCCCAAACTTTAGAAAAGGCCAAAACCCTATTACTAGAAGCCCTGGCCCTGTTCAAAACATTAGACCCCCATTTCAAGAGAATTATGCAGAGGCCTCAACCTCTAGTGAACCCACAGAGGACCCTCACATCAACTTAATGGGCTTAGATAGTGAACAACAATTTTTTCTAACCCAAGATGACCAAGAGGCCCGCGAATTCAACCAATTTCAAACCAAATCTGGAGAGTCATTTAATTTTAGAGAAGGCTATGATGCAACAGTCTATGAGGTTCATAAACGGTACAAATTGAGAAGCATAACCATAGATGTGCCTGAAACTACTATGCTGAAAGATACTAAACAACTTAAGAAATCAAGGGATAAAGTTGTCGCAATAGAATCCTCTGATAAAACACACCCAAAGGAAGTTACTGTGGAAGATGTATCAGACTTACAACCTTCAAGAAACCATTCATTCACATCCCATTCTCCAATAGAAGATTTGAATAACCCCCCAGAAAATAATTTCAAATGAGATGCACCTTACAACAACATACATAATCAAGAGAAGGTCAATAAAAACTCAGCTAAAAAAGAAAAGCTTGCTGCCCAAAATATAAATATTCAGATAGAGAAACCTTTTAACTTAGAAATAGAAATTGGCAAGCTGAAAATAGCCATTCCTCTCTATGAATTGGCCAAACATGAAGTTTACAGACAACAAATCAATAGTTCACTGCAAATATCAGAGAATAGGGATGCAGTAAATGTTTTGGATGACCAACCAAAACTGATTTTTGGTCCAGAAGTCAATGGTAAATCAGTAGATGGAGGGGTTCCTCCATTCTATGTGAGCTTAAACATTCATGACAAAGTGTTACATAATGCCATGTTTGACTCAGGAGCTTCGCATAATCTAATGCCTAAGTCTGTGATGGAGAGACTGGACCTAGACATCACAAGACCCTATAAAGACTTGTTCTCATTTGATTCTAGCCAGGTCAGGTGTCTAGGCCTAATCAAAGACCTTTGTGTATCTTTAGTCCAATATCTAGCTAAAACAATCTTGATGGATGTGGTGGTAGCTGATATCCACCTAAGTATGGTATGCTTTTGTCCAGATCTCGAGGTGCAAAAATCCAAGGATCTTTGCAGCTGGACATGTCCTATGCCACGATTTCAGTCTTTGGCCAGCCAAAGAGATTGTACTGGGAAACATTGATGAAATATGTGGTTAGCAGTCAAGAAAAGCCCCAAAATTTCCCAATTTACTCCATTCACTCTGACATTGATTAATTTATCTTATACAATGCTGACATGTGTCCCAAAACTAATGTCAAACTGCTGAAAACAACAGAAACAGAAAGCATGAACGAACAATCTAGTGCCCAAAACCAAAAGATTGTTGACATGATTGATACAACTAACCAAAATGACATATCATATGAGTTACAAAACCCAAACTAGCCCACTGAACAAGCTTGCAAAACTATTAAGGCTATTCATGACCAAGAAATCTTATGGTACTTAGAGTTTGATGGGTCAGTGAATAAATTAGGAGCAGGGGCAGGGGTTTGGATACACAACATGCAAAATGACCATGCTCAGGGTCATGCATATAGACTAAATTTCAGATGTACAAACAACATGACCAAATATGAAGCCCTTCTATTAGGTCTCAAACTGATTAGAAGTCTAGGGGCAACTACGATTTCAATTCTAGGGGACTCAGATTTGATTATATAGCAGATGAAGGGAAATTTTGTTACAAGCTATATTAGGCTAAGGTCTTATAGAGGAGTAGCAACTGAATTACTTAACAGCTTCTTAGAATTTCAGCTCACTAAAATTCCAAGAAGTCATAACTTACATGCACATAGTTTGGCAACTTTTGCTAGCACTTGTAAACTTCCTTTTGAGCCCAATCACCACTTCACTGGTGAGATCAAACATAGACCTGCTGTACCAGACAATGTGAAAAATTGGAAAGTATTTGAGAATGACACCCAAATAAATAATTTCTTGACATTGAAAGAAGAATTCTCAAGTATAAACATAGACACAAGCACTATTGATGATCAACAGCAAATTGATAAAGTTGAGCCAGATATATCAGCTGAAACAGCAAATCTGATTTTGCATCCAACAACCTTTGACTGTACAAATTTACAAAAGCTAAAACAAATAGATTTTGGTGAAATCATTGAGGAAGAATCTGAAGTAATTGAGCTAAAGGACAATGTCCTACCCATAGGCCTAACTCCTTTAGAAGATATATTTGATTCAAATGACATTCCAAGAAAGCCAAAAATGCAACCATTAAATGCAGAGATTGAAGATTGTAATATTGGGACCACAGAAAATCCCAAAATGATAAAACTCTCCAAAGCATTGCCTGCTGATCAAAAGTTAAAATACATTGACTTGTTTAAGGATTTTCAAGATGTCTTTGCCTAGAGCTATGAGGACCTCAAGTCCTATGATACTTCAGTCATCCAACATACTATACCCTTGAAAGAAAATCAGAAACCTTTTAAACAAAATCTTAGAAGGGTGAATTCTGTCCTCCTTCCCATGATTGAAAAAGAAGTTAAATGAATGTTTGAAGCTGGAACCATTTCACCTATCAGATTCTCAGAGTAGATTTCAAATGTAGTACCCACTAGAAAGAAAACCGGAGAGATAAGGCTTTGTGTTGACCTAAGAAATTTGAATAAAGTCTCTCTCAAAGACCACTACCCCTTACCAAAAATGGATCATATCCTACAAAGGGTAGTGTGAGCTTTTAGGATTTCATTGTTAGATGGCTTTTCAGGATTCAATCAGATCTTAGTTCACCCGGATGACCAAGACAAAACAGCCTTTACCACACCTTGGGGAACCTTTAAATATGTCAAAATGCCTTTTGGACTCAAGAATGCAGGAGCAACATTTCAGAGGGAAATGGACATAGCCTTTGCTAAGGAGATCCATGATTTCTTAGTCATATACGTTGATGATCTTATTGCCTCCTCAAAATTAGACCAAGAACATCTAAAACATCTTAGACAAGTGTTCCTCATTTGTAGAAAATATGGCATATCATTGAACCCAAAGAAATCACTGTTTGGCCTAGAAGAGTGCAAACTCCTAGGTCACATAATTTCAAAAGATGGTATAAGAATTGACCCGAACAGAATTCAGGCTATGCTCCAAGTGCCTCACCCAAGTAACATCAAAGAATTACAAGCTTTTTTGGGCAAGATCAATTTCCTGAGAAGGTTCATCCCTAATCTGGACAAGCTGATTAGACTGTTGAATAATATGCTAAAGAAAGATTCTAAAGTCAAATGGACAATAGAAGCCAAGAAGGCCTTGGAGGAAATAAAAATAGCTTTGACAAGAACACCTGTTCTTACAAGTCCCAGGTTTGATAAAGATTTCATAATCTTTTCCTCTACATCTAAGCATACTATTGTTGTTGTCCTATTACAAAAAGATGACTTAGGATGTGAGAAACCCATTGCTTTTTTTAGCAAAGCACTCAGAGATGCCCCACTCAAATACAAAATCATGGAGAAGCAAGAATATGCTCTTGTGAAGGCCATAAAGGATTTCATAATTTATATCTTGTACTCTCACATAATTTCTTATGTTCCTAATGCAGTGGTTAAAGATATTCTCACTCAAGAGGGAATTGAAGGTAAAAGGGGAAAATGGATAGCCAACATTTTAGAATATGGCATTGAGATTAAGCCAACAAAAATTATAAAAGGTCAAGGGCTAGCAAAAATAATGTCTGAAACCAATTTCCAAGCCCTTGACATCAATGAACTGGATAACGAACATGAGATGGTGACTCCACAGATCAATCAAGCCTTCTTACAATCACCTTGGTACACTGATATATGTTTTGTATTGTTAAACCTGAAAGCTCCTCCAGGGTTATCTTGAACCAGAAAGAGATTCTTGAAAATGAAAGCTTCAAAGTTTTGTATCATAGATAATGTGTTGTTTTGGAAAAATCATGAAGGTATTTTGCTTAATTGTCTAACATTGGATGAAACTGACAAAGTCCTCAAGGAATTTCATGTAGGGGACTGTGGATGACACTTGTATTGAAAATCAACAGCCGATAAAATCCTAAGGGATGGATTTTATTGGCCCTCCCTGTTTGCTGATGTTAAAAAATTTGTAATGTCTTGCCATAAATGCCAAATCTTTGAAGGCAAGAAAAAGCTGCTACCCTTGCCCCTCAAGCTCATTTCAACTCAAAATCCATTTCAACAATGGGGTTTAGACTTCATTGGGGAGATCCACCCTTCATCTTCTAGCCATCATAGATGGATTTTGACAGCCACAGATTACTTTACCAAGTGGACAGAGGCCATCCCTTGTAGGCAAGCCAATGATTCAATCATCATACAATTCCTAGAGACCAATATCTTATCTAGATTTGGCTATCCAGAAAAGATCATTACAGACAATGCAGCTGCCTTTAAGTCCAAAAGAATGATCAGTTTTTGTCACAAATACCATATTACCCTAGGTCATTCCACAACCTATTACCCTCAAGGTAATGGCCTAGCTGAATCCTCCAACAAAAGCCTTATCAACATCATCAAAAAAGTCCTTGAAGAGAATAAAAAAAATTGGCACAAAAAACTTGTCAATGCACTACGGGCAGACAGATTGACCACAAAAAGGTCCATTGGAACAAGTCCATATGAATTGGTGTATGGTCTAGAGGCTATTTTCCGCTCCTTTTTAGGAATCCCTGTGGTCAAGTTGCTGCAAGAAATGCAAGCAGAACCAAATGATATTCAAAGAAGGATCAATCAAACTATTCACTTGCAGCAAACAAGGGAGGAAGTATACCAGAGAACCCAGGTACTACAAGATAAACTCAAGAAGATCTTTGACAAAAGAACAAAAGCTGAATACTTCTTCATAGGAAATAAAGTATTGAAATGGGACTCCAGGAGGGAAGATAAAGGGACACATGGGAAATTTTATTCTCTTTGGAAAGGACCATTTGTGATTCAGTCTCTACAAGGTAACAACACCTATTTTCTGAAGAGTTTAGATGGCACAAATACTGAAGAAGGCCCAGTCAATGGGAGAATGCTCAAACATTATTTTGATCCCCTTTGATGAACACAACACAGCTATACATTGTACATAAATATTTGTATTTCCAGCATTTTCATTACAAAAGTTAGATAAGGGACCAAATGCAGCAAATTTTGAAAAAAAATCAGGGAACTACATCACCTTTTGGTGTATATTTTGAATTTACCACAAATAATCAAAAGGAAAACTTGGGAAGTATAAAGATGATAATTAACACTCAGAGAAACCAACAAGAAGTAGAGCTGCAATTTCATACAGATCAGCTTTAAAAAGCACTGCATACAGGTTACAAAGACTCAGATTATGGTCTCCAAGACAAGAAAGTTTCAGACTACAGCAAGAATTGAAGAATAAGGCAATCTGACCTGCTGTTCTTGGCTTCTCACCAAGAAAATCCATCCCCAAGTGGAGCCACTATTAGGTTCCTATACCAATAGGTTTCATTTTTCATGATTGACAGTGGAAGCGCTAAATATGTTCATCCTTGCATGCTGCAAAGGTTCCATATTTAGTATACAGATAAAGAAAATTAAAAGAGGGTATTCCTTAAAACAGTAATCAAAAGGCAAGAAAATGAATTGGTAAGAAAAAATAGCAAAAATGAACCCCAAACCAAGAAGCCAAGAAAGTGGCCAATCAAAATGTTACTGCTGCTTATTACATTTGATGGATGGCCCAACAGTTCAATCTAGACCATGCCATGTTTAAATTTGTTGTTGTAGAATAGAGAAAGAATATCTGTCCAAACAGTTCAATCTTGGTAGATGAGTAGCTAGGTAGAGATAATAAGGAGCCCAACTGCTTAATCTAGGCTTTTGGAAGAGATAAGGGTACATTTAGATAAGAGGGAAGTCAAAAGAAAAGAAGACATTCAGGGTTTCCAAGTTCAAGTGCACCCAATCCAAAAGAAGAAAAAATGTTAGGTGTATTTGGCTAGATAGGCAGTTTGAGGTTGCAGAAGCAAGTGTGTGATCATTATTTGTCTTGACAAGAAGCACCCACCTCATCAATGACACAAGTACCAAGGCAGTTGTTTGGTTACATAAGCTTTGGAAGCATGACAAATTTCCCTTCATTCCCCCAAAGATCATTTAATAACATCCCCTCAAGGACCTTGGGATCTCCCTAACAAGTCCCGCTTTCATTGCATTTATGTCAAAAACTAAATCAAGTTTTGAAGTTTTCTTAAGAAAAGAAGCAACGTTTCTTGTGTAAAAATCTTCAGTCCACACTCCATTCATTTCCTATTTCTAAGTTTCACTTCAAAAACTTAGCATCTTCCTCTATAGTTTCACTCCTCAAAGTCATACTAACCTCTAACTCTATTATTTAGCTCCCTAAAAACATTCTCCCATCCCTATTTCACAAAAAACTATATAAAAACCCCAAAAATTTATTTAATATCCAACCCCATAGCAATATAGCTATATAACACAGTTTCAGGATATATTAAGTCCATTCGGGACTAGTATGAACCCTTCTGCATACTAAACCATGGAAGTAATTTAACCTTGGTTAAGTTAACAACTATTGTCCAACCCCCCCGCTCATTATTTAAGTTTTTTGTTTAATCAAACATTAAACTATATCCCCGCGCATAACCACATTAACCCTCACTAACCAAAGTTTTCAACCCTCCCCCTGCTTACATTTAAATATTATGTCCGAGCGGGTCCCGCGCTTAACCGTCCATTGCTCCACTTGCCCCAACCACCGTCTGATGTTCCATGCCGCAGATCTAACAGTGGGTAGCCTGTTTTGAAACCACGATCTACTGGTGTTTAACGTCCGGGGGATGGGCAATTTTGCTGTTGTACCCCTGCCATGAGTCGTTCTCTCGGCGTGATCGGAGCCCCCCTCCCTAATACTGCCTAGGGCCAAAGGTGATGCGGGAGAAAACCACAAACCTCCCTCCGCCACCTGACGTCAGCACCACGTCACCGCTGACGTCATGTCCGTGTTGGCCCGTCGCTGCCCTGTGTCATTACCACATCATCTGCCCCCGTCATCACCCTGCCAAGGTGTCCTCTGGCACATCATCATTCGAGTCAGCACCCACGTCATCGCGCCATACCCGCTACCCGCCAAATGATGTCATGCTGACGTCATCTCAAAAAAGCGCCAAAAAGTCCCAAATTTTCATAAAATAACGCAAAATGACCATTTTTCTTTCATTTTCATTAGTCATTGTGGGAGAGATGTGCATGCGGTTTACGTCAATTTGCGGCCCAAGCTTGAATTTAGTCATCCAAGCTGTTGTCTCCTGTAATTTCAACTCCATTGTTCACCATTGCACCAGCTCAACACCCTCGACACCATAAAAACTAGTTATTTGCCCAAATTTCACCTCTTTACCCCTGTTTTTGTCGTTTTCTCCATTTCACTTGCTTGAAACTCTGCAAAATCCCAAACTAAAGGAACTCATGAACCTAAATGCTGCCTAAAATTTACTGATTAACCCCCTGTTCGAAGAAAACCCTGTGAACCTGTGCCCACTTGCAAATTCATCGTTAAAAAATTGATTTAAAGTTCGTGTTGCTGGTAGAAGCTTCATACGGCCGTGCATTGACCCCTTTTTTTGCCAAAATCCTCTACAAAAAATTCACCCATTGGGCTAAAATAATCCCCATTCCCTCTGGATTTTCCCTCGCAAGCTTATCAATCCAATGAATTCATCAAAGAGAAGAAAAGCCTGTTTGAACTCGGTAAACTTGCATCTTTTGTCATAAGCTACAGACAGTGAAGACTACTGCCTCATTTCAACTCATTTTTCAGCTCCTTTACAAATCCTCAGAAGCAATTTTCCTTAGTCTGTTGTTTCACTAATCTTCACTCCAAGTACAAACACAAAGAAACTTCAAGATGGCCACTCCAGCAGCTTTAAACGTTGCTCCTATCAATGCACCTAACAAAGAGCTTGAAGCACTGCCTTTAGCTGATAGGGACTACCTCATTCAGGATTTGGTTGGGGACAAAAATCACTTGTAGACCTTCTGTCAGCTGAGAAATAATTTTTTGAGTAGTAGTGACATGTATGGCATTTGGGAATCAAATTTTCCCATCTACTTCTTGCCCTCTGTAAATATTTTCCCCGAGATAATTCACCTTTGTGCTAAGAACTATGACCCAACTCAAAGAGCTGTCAAGTCTCCATTTGGGAGCATACTCTCCCATATCACTCCTGATTCCATTAACCAAATGCTAAATTTCAAGTAGACTCACCTTTTGGTCCCTTTTTCTATGAAATACCTATTGGATGAAGGCCCCAAACTCTCGAGCTCTAAGATTGCCAGAATTGCCAAGGCATTCATGAGAGCAGACCGCCAGCCTACAGAGCCACCTCCTTTCTTATATGCCAATTTCAATGAAGTAGGCAAGCTGCTTGTAGATATGATATCCTCTGTGCTAGGTTTCAAAACAAGTGAGCACATTGATGAAACAGTGTTGGTTCTATTGTGTGCATATAGCCTAGGACAACCCCCTGCTGTCAAGTACAACTATGCCAAGTTCATTGCCAATAAAATACATGACCAACTAGTAAAGCTGGATAGGGAGGGAGTCTTGAAATACTCATCATATATCTATCATTTGTTCATGTATTATCAGTCAGATTGCTTCCAATGTCCCATCAAGAAGTTGGATGCAAAGGGTGAAAGAAGGTTTGTTATCTTTTGGTCATCAGTGTTCCATCAGGTCCAAAACTCTCCTTACTCTTTCTGCGAGTTCATTGACCAATTTGTTTACCCAGTCTCCTGTCCCTTGAAAATAACTCCTCCTCCTAGATTATCATATGACATGTAGAAGATATTGCAGTTGTCCAAGAACTAGAAAATAGGTGATTGGTATCTCTACCAAAATCACACTGTCATTAGGATCTATGGCTGTGAGCTCTGTCCCTACAGGCTCCCAAGATATGTACCCATGAGACTGTTTTCCTTGGAATATTATAGGCAACTCATCAATTCATATATCACTCATTTTCATGGTGCCAAGAAGAAAGCTCTTCTGAAATTCAAAGACCATATAGGCCCCTTTATTATGAACAAGAAAAAAGGTTGGCAAGATGTTGATCAAATACTGGAGCAGAAACTCAAGCTAAAAAGGAGTTTCTGGTGGGTCCCTTATGACACCGACGACTTTATCAGTGCTAGAAAAATAAAATATAGGCTGACAACATATGAACATTGTAAAATCCCACAGTTTGAGCAATATGCTAATCGAGATGAGTGGGTGCCAGGCACATTAATTGAAGAACTCACTCAAGAAGAAATAATGGAGCAAATGTCAAAGATTTAGAAAAAACTCTTGACTTGGATTCTTTTTAGCAGGTAACATTCAAACTGCCACACCAAGTTGGAGAGGGCACATCCACTACTGCAGCTTCACAGGCTGCCCAAGAAACATCTACATCAGTAACAGGTACAGAAAAAGGAAAAGAAGTGATGGATGCCGAGCAAGAAATAGTTACGGAACAACCTACCACCTCCAAGGAGCAGAGTTAAGGGCAAGCCCCTCCATAGCATGCCGAGGCATCAGAGATTCCAGCCTTACAAACTCCTCTTAATGAGGAAAGAGGTAAGAAGCGGGACAGGGAAGAAACCACACCTCCAAGTGGGACAACACAGCAACCAAAAGCCAAAAGACAAAGAATTGATCCTCAAGTTGAAGAAGAAATTAGTGAAGAAATCATAGAGAGCTTGAGGAGGGAGAGAGAAACAAGCGAGCAAATAGCTACCAGCTCATTCCAGTAGGAGCAAGGCAGGCATCATAGTATAGAGGTGTCTTCCTCTAAACAGCAAAGAAAAAAACCATCTAGTATTAAAGGAACTTTCATCGAAATCAAGGCCCAGAATGAGCTATTGAGAATACAGTTGTATGATCAATTCCTGAAAGCAACACCCTCCAAACAACAAAGGTTGATGGCAGCTTATGACATCAAGGAGGAAAAGATGATTCTAACTCATTTTAAGCCTAAAGTTCCACAGCCAAAAAATGCTGCAGATTACATAAAGATAAACCTGGAAGTCCTCATAAAAATCCCTCAAGATAACTTGCTATTCTAAGTTTAAGTGTTGAAGATAAAATATTGCAATTTACTTCAGAAGTTATCACTTTCTTAGATGTGCAAAAATATTTTGAGTT
>APFE030492256.1:66920-88749 GCA_000404065.3 Pinus taeda | reverse complement strand
CATTCCCGAATAATTTGCATAAGAGATTGAAACATAATTTGCTTAATTGTACTCTGTTTCCAAATGTTATTATTTTTTATGTTTTCCTCTAAATTAGTTATAAGCATGAATTCTTAAATGCTCTTGCTTTACTAATTTAAACACTGTTGGTTACTATAACAAAGGATTCTTCATTGCTCTTTGTTTGTAGTCATTTCATTTCTTTCTTTTGGACATGGTGAAAGACTCTTAGTTGCCTTTCATCCCTTCAAATTCATCCCATCCACTTTAAATTTTAAGGATTGTTCTCTGTCTAGCTATCTTGCCCTGTAATACCATCTTGTGCTTAGAATAGAAATCCAGTAAAGCCATCCTTTGACTCCATAGCCCAATGGACTGAAAGCTCTCAATCTTTCCCTTAGTTTGTGGATTCCACCATTTTCCCAAAACAAACTCTTGAATCTATAACTAGCCTAAAACCTTCCAAGAACAAAGATAAATCATAAAGAGAGAGCCCTCTCTGGATGCAGATTGGCTAGATTCTGCATCTAAAAGGTTGGTTTGTGGTTACCTTGGGTATATTTTCCTCTTACGCAACTTCTAGGAAAACCTGAGTGATAACAGATCCCAAGGGCATCAAGGCCCTTATGAAGAAGAAAGAAGATGATATTGTTGCACTCAGAAAATAAGTGAAGCTGCCTACAACTGTCCAACCCCAAACTGCAGAGTTTGTGCAAGAAAAAGAAGCTGATGATACCATGGATCTGCTCATGAGGATGAATCAAAGAATAATACAGATGGAGGAATATGGAGAGAGCATTGCAGAGTAAGCAGGGAGAGTCGACCTCCCAGCCCCCTCAAATAGCCCCAACTATTGTCACTGTTCCTCCCACAGAAGTAGCAACAATCCCTCCTGTCATTTCAGCATCCACAACGACTACATCAACCACAGATGCTACAGCAACAACAACAGGACCAGGATCTAGCATGAGTATGGAAGAGATGATGAAAGTGGTCAAAGAGTTAGAAGGTCAGGTCACAGAGGTGAAAGAGGCCAAGGAAAAGTTGGCCAAGCTAGAGGCAAGCTATGACAAGTCCAAGATGACAGTGGCTGAGAAACAAAGAGAAATAAAAGCCTTGGACACCAAAATAAAGGCCTTAGAAAAAGAGCTTACTTTAGACAAGACTCTAACTGAAATCAAAAAGATTATGTGGGCTAAGATTGGCTAAGCAATCACTGATCAATGGCGATCAATTCAGGCCATACATGAGCAAATAGAGTTGATAGTCTTAGCTCAATTTGAGACTCAGAGGGCTAGAGCAGCATTGGGAAATATGTTCGAGCAAGCCAATAAAATGATTCATTCCCTGAACACTCATACCAAAGAGGAGTTGGCAGCATTAGACATCAATAGCAGGACATATACTATTCTGACAACAAAAAAGGTGTTGACCTTGAGAAATTTTGTGCAGACTCTAGAGATAAAGTGACAGGAAATGCAGGCAGAAATAAATGACTTCAATATAAAGATGACAACATTGCAAACCAGAGGATTACCCAACCTATTGTCTAGTGCTAGAAAACTACTATCCTGTGAGCAATATACTATCAGAATCAATAATTATGTTTCCAATCAGATTACAACATCCTCGAGCACCTCAGAAGAAACAGGACCTCCCTCTAGACAATCTCTTTATGATAAATTAGAAAACCTGTTTTACATTTCGCATGAAATCAATCATCTGTTTGAGGTCCCACCCAATTTTTATAGATACACAGAGGCTGATGAAACACTCATAAAGATAAGAAGACATCAGCTACCTCCAGATGATTGGTGGAAAGCAATGCTGGAAATTTTGCCCAGGTAATTTTGGTCTTTTTCCTCTTTTTTCAGCTTCAGATTTTGGTCAGCTATAGGTTAGGAAAGTTGAGTACGTAGGCACCGAACAAAGCATGAAGGCAATAGGTAGAGGAAGTCGAAATAGTGACTCAGCAAAGCATTAGGACATCAAGCCCAAAAATTGCAGATTAAAGGCACAGCCTCAGCCGACTCAGTTGGGCCAAAAAGTCTAAATTCTTTGACAAAATAGACAGCTAGAACACAAATATTTACTATAGCATTTATTTCTTTCATCTGCTTCCTTTGAAGAGTTGGTGATGAAATTTATTGCATGGGGACTAATCAACTAGATATTTTGTATCTCATTTTTGTATATATACCTCCCCACAGAATGTATTTGGGGTTGGTGAGTTTCTTTCTGGACTGCACTATAAAATATCTGACTGTATTAATACAAATTGTTGTTGAAGTTCACTGTCTCTGAATCATCTGAAGGTGGATTGGATGTTCTGGGACCTGCTAGAGAATTCCTGTGTCATTCTATGGAACAATAAGTTATACTAAACTGTGTTTTATGTTCTTTATATTCGTAAATTCCATGTATGCTTCATAATATTGATAACAAAGAAGAAGAATAGCATAGGATTTGTCTGTGTTCAATCTCTGCTATTAATTATGTTTTCTTCAAGATTAGTCATAAATATGAATTCTTAACTGCTCATGTTTGCACTAATTCGTTCATCTTGAATACTATTCAGGAATCCTTAATTTCTCCTGCATAATATTCATACACTTTCCCTCTACTAGTATAATGAAAGATTCTTGATTGCCTTTCATTCCCTGACTTCATTCCATGATTTCCGGATTTGAAAATTGTTCCTAGGTTGCCTATCCTTCTCTGTAGCATTACCATTTCACCAAGAAACACTTTCAACGATTGCACTTTTAGTGACTCCATTGGCCAATGGGAAAAATGTTTTTATACTTGCACCCCAGCTCTGTCTGAAATCACCATCCAACAAACTTAAAACCAAACTTTATTCATCATAACTAGACTAAAATACTCCAAAACAAAGCTAAATTTCAAAGAAAGAGCCCTCTCTGGTTACAGGTAGGCTAGGACCTGCAACTAAAATATTCGTTAGTGGTTACCTCAGCCGTATTCCCTATAGGAGGCAGGGAGCAACCTTAGTGATAACAGTAGCCATCAATAAATCTATGTTTACAATCATGAATATTTAATAACTCCATGTAGCCTGGATGGATGAAACTAGATCGAGGGATTTGATCTTCATCTCTCAAGTACAAATATATTAATGCGAGTGAATGTCTCATAGTCGAACATGGTAGAAACCACTTCATTACGGGTCAATGTTGTGAATTGTTAACAAGCAAGAGAGAAACCACAATTAATGACCATGGTTCTTAAGGAAATTCTAGTATAATCTATGAAGTGTGAATCGATGTGCTAATGTCGAGAACTCATAGAATCATTCGATCAAAATTCAATGATGAGAACGTATGATTGAAGCTAAGAAACCTTCCATTAAGGCATCCAAGCTCCAAAGTATTGAAGGTTTCTAGATAAACTTCCTAAATTATGAGGTGAAGTTAATAGGAAGCGACTCGTCGCAAGAGGCCAAACGAAATGAAACTCATGTCAAGTTCTTTCATAAAAACAATTTGTAGTAGTCCAAGACTGACTCAGGGATGGTCAATGTGATTGAAGACTATGAATGGAAAATTAATTTGACTAAGGTTGTACTTCTCTTGAACATATCAACAACACAACATTATGAATTTCCAATATTTGACTCAAAAGTGATACCCAAACCAATTAAAGATTTTAAATGAGGTAAGGTGAATTAAGAGGCAAATGGATTTCCCAACCCAGAAATAAAAAGTGACAGAGTGTCATGTTTAAGAGTGACATATTTCCTTTTACAAAATAAAAATAAAGGTTCTTTCCCACTTTTCCCACGCCATTACTGGAAAGTACCTCTTTATTTTTTACAAGCTTGAGGAGGATAACATAGGTTTGTCTTGTAAGCCCATCCTTCAGATGAGTCCTTTGAATTATTTTTAACAAACCCTAGGAAGTAATGGTTCGGTCTCTTCATGCTTAATGAGTCTTGCACTGTTTACATTTTACAAGTCAAGTGAGGGGTAACTCAATGTCATTTTCGTGTTTGAAGGGTTTGAAAAGACACGAAAAGAAAACTTGCTCAGTTGTTTCAATGTAAATTTTAATGAGCCTAGAGAAAGTGAATCTCAATGTTTTTCAATTTTCGGGAGTCAAGAGAAAAACATAAGTAAACTCCATAGTGTCCTTTTTCATAAATTGAGTCTGTTAAGCCCGAAAAAGGGAAAAATAATGCAGGACAGAACTCTATTGACCATGATTATTCAACGTATACCTTTTTCTGGGATAGTCTAGTCTAGTCTGTAAAAGGGGTAGAATTATACTGGATAAATGATTTCTCATTTACTTTTATGAGTTATAAAAATCAAGTACTCGGTTATCTTTCCATGTTTAGGGAGTCTGAAAAGGGTGTAAAGGGAACTCCTTGTTTCACTTTATGGTAAGTTTTAATGATTTTGAAAAATCAAAATATACTTAATGCCAAAATGATTTGTTTTCGTAAATGGCCTGTGATCTGCACACTTAAACTTGATAATTATCATCACTACTAAAAAATATAGTAAAAAATTATAAATTTCGATTTTAGAGGCTAATAGGCAAAAAATAATATTTTAATAGGCCTAAAAACTTATAAAAGGAAAAAACGTAGAAAAGAATTACCAATTGTGTTTGTTTACCCTTTTAGAGAGATAAAGTGCATTTTCACCAAGCCTTCATAGGTAGATTCTGGGCAAACCATTGGACCAAATTGTGAGCTGCCTTCTCCAGGTAAATCATCTCTCTGATATCTTCATTTTCATGGTTTCTATTTTGCATTTTATTGTGTATTTTGGTTTTTTTGGGGAGGGTTCAAATGGAAAATAACCCTCGATGTGCACAATTTACCCTTATCGGCCCTGCACACACCGGTTGATTTTTTTACATTAAAAAGTGGGATGTGCATAATTTCTAGGCCTAAAACTACACACAACTACATTGTTTTTCTCATGTGGATATGCACAATGTCGAGGGCATTAAAAATTTAATTAAAAATGCTGAAATTTCTTGCAAACTTTTACCACAATCCTTTCTAATGATCCTCCATGTTTGTTTGCAGGGGTTTGAGCGAAAAAATTGAGTGGAGAGAGCATGAACATGAAGAAAAAGGCATAGTTACTATGAATAATTTAGAAACAATACAAGCATTGACAAAATATGGCCTGTATAAGTTTTTCACTATTTCGGGCTTGAAGGCCCAGCTTGACTTGCTAGAGTGGATGATGAGAAAATGGAATGTACAAGAGGAGTGCTTCATAATTGGAGACCATAGGCTCATTATTGATGCCATTGACATTTACTTATTTTCCAAGCTTCCATGTTGTGTGGTGGAATTTATCTTTATGGACATAGGCAAAGTTACAAAACAAATGCCACTTATCTAGTGCAACAACACTTTCGAGGATCTACTCTTAAGGATGGGAGAATTGATATAAAAAATATAGAAAGGATTCCTTTGAGATCTATAAAGTTCACTATTGCACGAATATGCAGAAGTGTAACTCTTCACGTGCTTTCAAAGGCTCAAATGAAAAATGCCATAGAGTGTTTTCAA
The DNA here is from genome assembly GCA_000404065.3 of Pinus taeda. NCBI lineage: Eukaryota > Viridiplantae > Streptophyta > Pinopsida > Pinales > Pinaceae > Pinus > Pinus taeda. Next base: position 83,195 of record APFE030492256.1, on the reverse strand, counting down.
CTTACAATATTCATTTAGGGTGAAGCGGTAGTTTCCAATCTGAAAGGGAAACTAAATAGAGTCAAAAGCAACAAAATTAAGAATTCTAGGTATGATGCCTTCATCATTTTGTTTGATCTTGACCGAATGCCTCTTCTGGTTCCACACATAGCCATAGAGAGAAGAGGACCTCAAGACCCTTGCATGCTGAAGTGGGTCACACTGATGGCAAGCCACGATGGTGGTGAAGGGCCAACAATCTAGTCTACTCCTAATTTTTTTGGGTGGATGGAAAGTCAAATCATCATGATTGAAGATTTTTGATATGAAGGCGTGGATTACAAAGGTGATCAAGATATGCCACTTCTAGTTGGGATGCAGTGGGCCGATCTAGGTAAATACTTCACAATTTGGTTGTTTTTTGAATTTTTGAACTTTTTGTTGTTTTTTGGCATCCAAAACTAATTTTCCAAAATGATCATGTAGATGTGGGCCCATTGATACTGGAAGGGTTACACAGATATGACTAACGCAGTGAGAAACCAATAACTCCTACAGTCTAGAACCTGGATGTGACAGAGGCATGAACTAAGATGGAGCACAACTTTGAGAGGTTGACCCTAGATATCCCGGATGTTAGGATTGATGACTTGCCTCTCTTCTATCAGAGGCACATTGTGGGGGTTCCACGACCTATTAGTCACTTGCTATGATGAGTATCTGACATTTTTTTATGCTACTATGATCATCATGCATAGATGCTATTCTTAGGGCTATATTTTTGCTTTTTCATGGTGTATCATCAAGTCTAGATAATAAAGGTGATGGGGTTTCATGTCTTTGGATGAAATTTTTGTTAAAAAATCACACTTTTTACAAACATTTGAATAAAGAAAGCTACTACTTCTATTTCAGTCAATCTTGTACAATAGATTGATGAATATTTCTTTTGATTTTATACAGATGTTTTAAAAATTCCAATTTAATACATAATTTGGCAATACATTAGTCAATGAGTTTAAACTTCTTGGAATGTATTGATGCTCCATATAATCAAACTCTCTCTTGAAGAGACGAACCTAGAAAAACATTCTTAACATTGAAGCAATTCTGACTGAATAGACATCATTCAAATGTAATACTATGAGATAAGAATCTAACATAACGATTAATCGAGGAATGCCAAATGAAGTTGTGTCATATAATAGCTCAATCACTGTGCTATACTCTGCAATGTTATTCATTGTTTGACCAAGGCATATCCCATGAATAGACACTAACTCATATGTGGATGAATAAATCACCCAAGTTTCAGGAGATAAAGTCCTAGTATTACGACTAGTACCATCAACAAAGCCATTGTAATTTTGAGGGAGCGTTGACATTTGAAAATGAAGTGTAAGACAAGATAAGTAGGAGAAGTAGCAGAAAATTGTAAAAAGATGCTAAAAATTTCCACACATAAAATATGATACAACAATATACAAATTGTTCACTAAGAAATCTAAGCATAATATCTCTTCATGTAAAGACCATTTTTGGGCTTTCCTAAAGGAATTATGTCATAACCAACTAGCTCATAGGCCCCTTTTTCAAATGCATGTTTTACAACACAAAGACCATGCCACATGGGATCAAATTTACCAGTGTCTAATTTATCGTGCTCTTGATCATAGACCAAGACTTAATCCCCTTCTAAATATGAATGAGGTTTTACATTTTGATCATATTGCGCCTTAATTCGTTACTTTTGGGCTTCAATAGCTAATGCAACATCACAACGAGTCTCATCGAGTCGTGCCAAGTACATGAAACATTCCTCCTCAGTAGAAGTGGCTGGTAATAATTCAATTTCTAGTTTCAAAGATGATATTTCACATTCAATAGGTAACACTACTTCCACACCGTAAACGAGTTGGAAGGGAGTAAAACCAGTTGAAGTTTTTGTTGTGGTATGGTATTCCCAGAAGGATATAAAAAGCACTAGATCCCAATCTAGTTTATGAATTCCAATAACCTGTTTAATCATGGTCATCAGAACCTTATTAATGACATCTACTTGGCCATTTTCATTCAAGTAATATGGATTAGAACTATCATGACGCAAGCCTAGCTTTGTAGTAAGATCGGTCACCATAAAGTTTCGAAAATTACTACGATGGTCTATGATGATGGATTGTGGAACTCCAAACCTAGATATCACATGATTGAATATGAAAATGGAAATAGTTTCACCATCTTCCTTGTATGTATGCATATCCTCGACCCATTTAGTAAAATAATCTACTGCAAGGATAATGTATCCAGGCCCCCCGACCGAGTGAGGGTTACGTGTAAGGAAATTGATGCCCCATTTAGCAAAAGGATCGACAACAATGATTGGGTGAAGAGGAGTTGGGTGTGCATGCATTTTCCAATCGTGGATTTGATAATTATGGCATTTCTAGACCATAGTTATATAGTTTTTGAACATAGAAGGCCACAAATACCCCATGCACAAGATCTTTTGGGCAATTGAAAACCCTGACATTTGACCACCACAAGCTCCAGAATGGCAACCATTCAATGCATTTTCCACTTCCTCATGAGTTAAACATCATCTGAAGATGTAATCAACACCATGACAATAAAGTGTATCACCAAGAATAGTGTATTGTTGGGATTAGTACCGAATATGAAAATGACCAGTTCTACTTATTTTTGGCTGAAATGTCTGGGATTGAATATAAATGATGATATCTCCATACTAGCGGTCTAAAGTACTAATAAGAAAGAGAGATTCGTCTCGAATAGAATCCTCTACCATAGTTTTTGTCTCGATAAGGGGAAAGTTGCACAATAATTCAACACATACCAGTGATTTTTTAAATTTAAATTTTATGAATTCCAAATTGAATTCATGCAGGATAACTATCCTTTGGAATATTTCCCCCCTAGCAACTATCACATGAGTGTAAACCATGGGGTTGCAATAAAAAATCATGGTAGTTTTGTACAATAGAAGGAAATGACGAAATATTTGCAACTTGAATGGTTGCCAAGGCCAATTTCTCCATATGTGCATATTTTTCTTCAGTTTTGGTAAGATTTCTTCTCAAGTAATATATCACATTTTCTTCACTCAATTCATCTTCTTGAACTAAAATTAGGCCAATAGTGACATCGGATGCAACTAATTATAAAACATAGTCTTGATGATAATCGAGAGGATGCAACAATGGTGTATCGGTCAAGGCATGTTTAAGTGCATCAAAGGCCTTTTGAGCCACTTTATCCCAAGTAAATGAGATTCTATTTTTCAAAATTCGAGTAAAACCTTTAGTTAAATCAATGTAGTTCTAGATGAATTGACAAATAAATTTTCTTTCCCTTGTAAACTTTGGAGTTGGAGGAGAATAGGAGGAGGGGGAAAATTTAGAATAGCCTCTAACTTGAATAGATCGACATGAATGCCTTCCTTTGAAATGAAAAATCATAGCAATCGACTCGATTGCATGCAAAAGAAAACATTTGTGAGGATTCAAGCGTATATTATAGTGACGACATTGGATAAACATAACTCTCAAATGTGCTAGATGTTCTTCCCTTTTCAAAGAATGAGATGGTAAGTCATCTAAATAAGGTTGCACAATATGCTTGATATCATGAAATGCATAAGACATAGCCTTTTGGAAATTTTCAGTGGAATTCTTCAAACCGCATGCCAGTTTTCGATAATAATTTTTTTTGGATTCTAGTCTTGCAAGGGGATGCTTTGGAACATATTGGTTGATGGCGAAAGATCCAAATCAATGGTCATTTTCCTAATGCGAAAAAATGATGTGTAACAGATTGCCCCCTAAAGTGAAAAGTCATAAGAGATGTTTGATGACTGAAGTGCTTTATCATGCGAAGGTTTGGGCTAGAGACTACAGTCGAAGACTTGAAAAAATAAATCAAATGTTAAAATGCAATATATAATCATTGTTGAGGTAGGAATTCCCATACTCAGAGTATAAATGTCTCAAAGAAACAATACGAAAATACATATGAAGATCCATGTGAATAAATGACATAGTGTGGATGTAGCCATCAATGGATCTATGTTTACAATTGTGAATATTTAATAAATCCATGCAACCTAGATGGATGAAACTAGATCCAGGGTCTTGATCTTCGTCTCTCCTTCCATAGTATGAATCTAGCCATGGAGTGAATGTCTTAGAGTCAAAGATGGTATAAACCACTTGATGACTAGTCAGTTATGTGAGTTGTTAACAAGCATGAGATAAACCACTGATAATGAAAATGGTTCTCAAGGTACTTCATATAAAATATATGAAGTGTGAATTGATGTTTTGATCTCAAACACTCGTGGAATCATTCGATCGAAGGTCAATGATGAGAACCTATCTTCAAACGTGAGATACTTTCCATTATGGCATGTAGGATCCAAGGTACTCAAGATTTCTAGATAGAGTTCCTAGATAGTGAGCTGAAGTTGATAGGAAGCGACCTGTCGTAGGAGGGCCTACGACACAAAACTCATGTCAAGTTTTTGAAGAATAAAAATATGAAGTAAGCTAAGACTAACTCAGGGATGGTCAACATGATTGAATACTATGAATGGAAAAGTAATTTGACTGAGGTTGGACTCCTCTTGAACAGATCAATCACATGACATTCTAACGTGGTAGCATTTGACTCAAAAGTGATACCCAAACCAATTGGAGACTTTCAATGAGGTAAGGCGAACTAAGAGGATAATGTATTTCCCAAATCGACACAAAAAGTGATAGAGTGTCATGTTCAATAGCGACATGTTGTGTTTTAAAAAATAAAGATTTTGGGTTCGATCCCGAGTGGAGTTGCCAATTTTTTAGGTGGACTAATCCCTCTCTAAAACAAGGCAAATCTCCTAGACCTTAGACAAATATAGTAACAAACAAGAAAGAACTGCTACCTTTGCCTAGAATACGATTGATTGAAACAAACAATATGAGATAGGTCACTTATTGTTTAATTGAAATGCTTGATGAATTCCCTTTTAGTTCTTTCAGCTGTTTGCTTCTTCTCGATGCTTTAGAGATTGTTCAAGTGGTTCCCACAAATTCTCTATGATGTCTTGAAGGATATCTACATAGACAAAAACACACATAATATCAAAGCATCCATTATATAGCATTAATAATAATTGAACTAATTAAATCCACATATATCATAAATTGAATAAAAAAGCAATCATAACCTATGTGGGTGATTAAGGAATCCCACAAATGATATCCACAAAGACATAATTGAGAAAGAACAATTAATTTTATATTAATAAAATGGAGAATAGACTTACAACCTTAAGGCCTTGATGTTACAAGCCTCTTCTCACAATCTCCAACCCTCTCCTTGGATGAATATCCTCCTAGCCTTATTTATGAAACATAAGCCTACTTCCAAAAATCCTCCTCAATCCTCAAGCCTGTGTTAGATTGATAGGTCAAGAGGAGGAATTTTGGGATCCATTTCCCAATGAACAAGATCCACAAATGGTGGGATAGGGGTTCCCAAAGAGAGGGAGGTAGCTCCATGATGGGAGGCTTCATGGCTCAATAGGAATGCATTTTCAGCTTGTTAGTTGGGAAATATTTGACTAACAATGCTTCTACACATTACTTTTTATTTTACATTTGTTAAGTCATCTGTGTAGGTCACAATGCAAGAAAGAGCGCACTTATGCATAGTTTTTAATGGACTCTTCTGCATATGCACAAAGATTGACTAGGTAACTACACAGGAAGCCAAAAATGGGTTTTTGAGTCTTGGGATCTAGGTATTTCATTCTCTTTGGGATAGTTTGGATTCTAGCCTTGCAAGGGGATGCCTTGGAACACATTGATGGATAGTGAAAGATCTAAACTAATGGTCATTTTCCTAATGCAAGAAAATGGCGTATAATAACATATCAAAGTAGAATGATCAAAATGGCGACACCATCCTTTAAAGACATGTCTCCCCATCAAAAGGTCTAATGAGTGGTCCAAGAGGAATGTCTCCTTATCAAAGATCATGTCTCAGCATCAAAAAATGTTCCCTGAAGCCCAATGTCATCCTCTTTAAGCCCATATCATGAAGTGGGGAACCATATAATCATGTGGGATAAATGCCCTAGCTCCAAATTATCATAAGTTTCCAAGGTACCATGGGAGGAGGAGGACCTATTGATGTTTTCCAAGTCATAATCAAGACAAATTCCCTTGATCTAATCTGTAGTGTCAATCATGAAGTGGAAAGCCATCCAAACATTATATAATCATCATCATCCATGAATTGTAGGAGAATCATTATCAATTTCCTCCAACAGACCAGGACCATGTCCTAATCATCATCAAGTACAAACACAAGGAATGAAGTAACATCAAAAATCATGGACACAAGAGTCATTTAATTGTAAAAAGTAGACCATATTGAATTTTAAAGCATGTAATTATATCGAAAAAATTATCTCCTCCAAATTTTACACTATATTAAGGCCCTATATAGGTTTCCATATTTAGGTATGGGAGGATCATCAAATGAACCTATTAGGTATTCCTAGTCTCAAGGAGAGTAATGATTCCTAGGCCAACACTTCAATCAATAGTTGTGAGTGGTAAATGATATATTTTGGTGTGTATCTCAAGAGAGGCCTTATGGTATTATAAATGAGCCATGCAAAAACATCATACATGAGTTACATTATGCAAGGAGTGCCCACATTACTTGATTTAGTCTTTACTCAATAGTATTTTTTTTATCAAGTACCTATGCCTTTTCTTCACTTTAATAAGTCTTTATTGGAATGATTTCATTTCAATTCCCCTGATTAGATGATAAATTCGTTTATCATAATGGTTGGGATGTTTTCTTTAACTCCCTTTTAATTTTACAGGTGGCATATGAATAGGTCTAGGATGATGTCCTCACACGAGGGGGCAGAACAAAAGTTAACCTAGAATTTAAACATTATTCATCCTCTGACACTTGCTTTTATTTTAGTAATTGTAATAGGATTTTAACTTATTTATTTTTGAATTTTCATGGACCTCTAGGCATTTCCAAGTATCTCTTCTCATTGGATGAGGCAAACAAGGAACGTATACAAGTGAGTAACAACATCCAAACAAAAAAACCATAATTTATTGAGGGTAAATTCCAATTGTAAGGTACAAAAAGATGTGGGAACACTACATCTATAAAGGCCTCCGATTAACAACCCTTCTACACAATGAATGAAAATCCCGGAGGTGCTTGCACTTTACTAGAAGGAAGAAATTACCACAATGATGAAATAAGGCAACATGTATAACTTCAAAACATTGTGACCCTTTATCTAATTTCAACCCATGGCACTTCCCTTGATTTCTAAACATTAAATGTAATCAATTTGTTTGAAAAGTGGCTAATGGATCTCATGTTCATCGTCCTATAGTTAGCCTATGAGCCTAGTGATCAAGTCTATGAATTAATTGATGAATGGGTGAGAGGCATCTAAGAAGATATTATCTAGGGATTATGGGAGGATACTATCTAGAAATATGCATCTTAGAAAAAAAATTCTTCCTAGCATTACTGTATATATGAATGTTTTAGAGGGAATCTTCATAGAATTTTATTTCATACATTTGAGGAGGACACCTTATTTTTGGTAGAAGGAATGTTACAAACCATTGTACAAGAAAGCCCTTGTAAATTACATATGGGATCTGACTAAGAAGAAATTTCAATCCCTTATTGTACTCCTAAATATATTCATTGAACATCTACTTAAATTCATTTAATTTTTGTGCTTGCAAGTCATATTTAGTTTTAAGTAATGATCAAAACTTATCGTTAACTTCTACTTCTATATTTTCATGGTTCAAAGTTAATACATCATGTTAATGCTCTTTTCCTTAATGCTCGAACAATGTGATCTTTTATTTTCTTGATCTTTGATATCTATCAGGCACTCATATTTATTGCAAATGAACCAATTCTATTTATGATATCCATCTCGCTTGTAGATGGATAGATGTCAGTGACGCATTTTTCATGTGAATAGAGCTTTGTTTTCAACTAGTTTGTAGTTAGTGGAGTGGATTGTTCTTTTTTTTATGAGAAAATGATTTCTTACTCCATGATTTATTGACTTATGTTGAATCTATAGGAAGGACTATTTTATACATATTATAGCATCGACCTTTACACTCCATGATATTAATTATTTGTGATGACTTATCTTTCTTGCAACCTTCAATGGTAAGTAAATTGTTTTTCTCAAATAGTAAATCTAGTAGGGGGCACATTCATGAGGTCCTTTATGTGGAGTAATATGTTACCATACCCTTTGATAACCACCTAGTTTCCTTCTATCTTCGAAATTTAAATAAATATCTTTTCTTTAACATTCAATGGTGATGTAGTTGATACCTCTACAAAAAGCACTCAAAATCTACTTGTATATGTCCTTGGAAGAATTATTGATCTCTGGGAGTTATTTCATAAGGCTTCGATAGATTATGTATCAGAGGTATTGACTCATTGAGGTCCATGCTTTTCACATTCTGTACCCATCGAAGGGCACCAACGTTAGCATATAGTAACTATGGATCTTCATTCAACTTAGGAAACATCAAGGCTACATCCCATGCTATGTCCAAGTTTTTATTAGACCATTATAGTGCACAAATCACTTTCCACTCTTAAGGAATCCTTTTGTGGACTTAACAAGGGTATGTCTCATCACATATATTTTCCCATTTCTTAACTTTTTGATTTTCTAACAGTTGATTAGTTCCTTATATAGTTGTATTTACATAAGCATTCTTTTCTTTATATCTTTGTCTAGTGTATATTCTCACTCTATTGTAGTTGACTTCCTCACTTTCCTTATCACAACAACACTTTAGTGTATATTGACTTTGGATAATCCAATTTTAGGCACTCTAGTTTAGAAGCACCCCTCATTCCTAAGCTCCTCTCTCTCTTGAGAAAGATCATAAGTTTATCGTTTAGTTCTATAAGTAGTCCCAAGGTTTTTAGTGTTCTTACAATCAATATTTAGAGAATATTCCCAATAAGCATATCATTTCTTCTTTTCCAATGTGCATTTCATTTCAACAATGCACTAGTCTGTTATCAACTAAAAATTCCCGAAGTAATGTAGGTCAAGGAATTGGCCTTCATGCAAATTATGATATGATCTTGTTTTAACTGAGTCAGGGATGTTATTTCTTCTACTACTTCCTCTTCATAAAAGTCACCTATGATCCTTTTTTCCCACTCATATCGGCTTGGCTAGAATAAGCCTCTATGGAAAGTAATTGTTAAACTTAAAATTAAAAGGGATTTAAATTGAAGGTGCAAATCTGAATCAATTTCCTTTTACTTCTTCATATGGTTTCATATCGTTATGGAATTTCAGAGGCAAGGTTGTCACATAATTATTTTCTTATTAAATATGATTAAAAATTTTCTCCATCATCAATCTATTGAAAAAAATGTCCAAAATGGCATTTTAGTAATAAAATTTGTGAAATTTAACAACCAATTTGATTTTCCAATTTTATAGTTTTTAAAAAAAATGAATAATATTTTTTTTACTAAAATTATAAAATAAAATAAATCTTTATTTCAAATTCAATAATAACAAAATTTTTTTTCCACTTCTATTTTTGTTCTTATTAACTATAATCTACATCATATAACAAACTATATTATAGAAAGCAATTAACAAGATATGAATATGAAAGTATGCAAATAAATATTGTTGTTGAAGTGCAAATTTACATGGTCTATGCAAAAGATAGTTTGTAGGGTTTATAAATATAGTTAAAATAATATTAGGATTTAGATTTTATCTTTTTAATATTAGATGTTAATATTAAGTTAACATTAATTAATATTTTTTTTTCTCTGTAAAACTAATCTATTATATATAGAAATAGAGTACAATTACAATCATACTATCAAAAAGAATCAGCTGCCTGGTGGTAATGGCGGCGTGGAGCAGCAATGTTCTCAGTTTAAGAGGATGAACCAGACCATTAATCTAACCCACACAGGGGCTAGAGGAACCAAAAGACCATTCCCACGCAGTGGATTCCAAAAAACATTTTGACACAGAGAAGTTCCATCCATATGTAAAAACCAAACCTTGAACACTGACAAATGCCCTACAACATTGTCCATTGACCTTTTGACAAATTGACACATAGCCAAAAACAGAAAAGACAAAATCCCTTCATTGCGGGCCACGTAACCTGGGAAGAAGACACGGTTAGTCTTCCGGAACCTCCTCCATGATCCTGCACCAACCGTATTCCTCCATGTCCTGTGCTTGGACTTCCTCTACTGTCGTCGTGACAAGCTCCTTCCCAACGTCCTCCTTCTGGCTAGATGGTCCTTCCATAACCTTCACAGGATCTGCAGAGGGCGTCTCCATAGCTATCCTGGTTTCAACTGCTGGTGTAATCTCCCTTTGAGCAATGGATTCACGCTCTTCTTGGGCCTCCTCAATGAAGAGCACTGAAACATGGGCATTAATCCGGGGGTGGTTCAGAGAGGTATTGAAAGTGAAAACTGCTAAGCCAAAGGAGGGCGAGGAAGAGGACGCTGGAGAGCTGGCTTGCAGAAATTGGCTTGGCCTAAGGAAACTTGCTCCTTTGGCATTAGGGCAGTGACAGTGGCAATGGTAATGGTGGGAGGTTTCCACATCGACTGAAGAGTGCGAGAACCCGCCACGGGTGGTGCCTTGACGGCTGAGCATTCGCTGTCAAGGCCGAACCATGATTGCAGAGATGAACAGAGCCAAATTGGAATTCAGAAAACAGAGAGAATTAAACGCAGGCAGAGGAGTGGCCCTAACAGATGGGTGAGGGTCCTGTAAGAGATTCATATACCCAACAGATAGACAGAGGCTGGGAGTGACCCAAGAATTCAGAGATGATGGAATGGCCTGAGAATTCAAACCAGGACTCCACCCCAACAGTGCCAGAGGCAGCGGTAAGACCCCGAGCCAAGCCTGAAAAAACATGAAAAATCTCATGCTGCAGCCGTTAATATTGCGTCTGCCCTTATCTCGAAGCGCTCCTGCCATTACTATGGCCTTCATGATAGCCGAGGAGCCGAGACCTATTTTGCAGGCGGAGGTGGGCTGAGCATTAATGCTCCAGTGCGGCGGTCCTTTGCTTCTATACCAGTGCCGACGGGAATGTCCATTCCCCCATGTAGACATAGCGCTTATGTGCATGGCGAGCAGGTGGCTATCACTGCTCACCCGTCCCATCACATTACTAACAACCTTAGTCACCCGCATCCGGGGTAACATTAATTAATATTAAGATAATATTGATATTTGATTAATAATAATATTAAACATTTATTTAATGTTTAATATTTATTATAGGTTTATAATATAGATTTTACTAAAACTCTAATAATATAATGTTTATAATATTAGTTTTATAATATTTTGTTAAATATTAGTTTTATGTTCACATTTAATATTAAATTACTATTATTTTAATAAGAACATAATGAATAATAATATTATATAAATAGTATTAACATTATTACAATAAATATTAATTATTAAGAATTAACATTAATAATTAATACTATAATGATTAATAAAAATTAGAAATTAGAAAATCTATTCATTCTAATAAATTGACTAATAACATTAATGATATTAATGTTAACATTAACGAATTTAGGCTTTTGTGATCGATATCAATTTTGAGAAGAATCTTCGGCGAAAAATCACATAGAGATATTTTAGTCGATGCATTTCGAACCAACCAGTGTGGTTCATAGTCAGGACAAGTTGAATGAACAAAACTTGTTATGCAATATAAATAGATCAAGAAGAATATCCCACGACTAAATTTCCAGATCAGGTAATGGCTAAAAAGATAACAACTAGATTTGTCGAGGAAATGGCTAACTAGACTCTGAAGGGCATAATTGGCTAAATAAGCAAAATCAGTTATTAATTTCCTTATAAACTTAAATGGCTAATTTTATAATTATAAATATATGTTAGAAAGAAGCAAGTTAATATATTATAATCATAAAATAATTCAAGCAATAGAAATTAGTTAATTATATTTTAAATCAAATATAAGTTAAAGGGATATTTAATTCTTAATTTAAATTAAGTAAATAAATTAATTAATAAATAGTTTATAAATAAATAAAAATAGAATATTTAAATATAAATCATTTGATTATAGCTGAAAAGACTATGTTTATGAATATATATAAAAATAAATGAATTAGTTTTGAATTTAAAGCAAAGAAGTAAACCTATAAGGGAAAAAATCAAAGAGTTTAAATAAATAAATATTAGTAATTCCAATAATAATAAATAATAAATAAGTAAAAAAAAAAAAATAAATAATAAAATAAATCAAAAGAGTTAAATAAATATTAGCAAATTCAGATAACAAAAAAAAATCAAAAAAATAAAAATCAAAAAAAAAAAAAATAATAAAATACATAAAACAAATAAATAAATAAATAATAAATGAAAAAAAAAATGTTAATTCTAATTTGATAGTAAAGGAGTATAAATAAGTATTAGAAAATTCAAGAATTAGAAAAAATTACCATCCTAAAAAAAATAAAAAATTAGAGAATTCAAGAATGAGAAAAAATTACCATTCTTAAAAAATAATAAATAAATAAATTTACACATGGGATAAAACGATTAGGAGAAGAGGGCTGGGACCCAACAACTGCTGATCTTCCAGCCATCTTCTCTATTGAGATTGTTCGACCTTTTTTTAATCTCAAGGGCTTGCTAAATTTCTGGTGATGGAACTGCGACACTCTAGCAATCGCACTAGCTTCTTTGACGCAAACATGGTGATTGGTTTTCTCCAATGCTCTGCTTAAGAAAAAGACTTAGTTCTCATATGCTTAAGGTCAGCTGTGTACTCACTAATCCTTTGGTTAATGGAGTGACCTATCTCACCAATATAGGGGGTCCAACAAGAACAAGGAATAATATAAACATGTTTCATGTCCTTGTGGTCAATATGATCCTTCACATATCTGAGGGACTTACCAATGGTGTTAAGAGGTCTAAAGGTTGCGGGGACGTTATGCTTCTTAAGAATCCTCACAATCCTATCCATGGTCCCTTGAACATAAGGAAGAGGGACAACAGGAATCCATTCCTTAGGTTCTCATTTGGATAACAAATTTCTAGTTGCTTTGAGGAAAGCCTTATGTCCCAAAAGTCTGCTATAACTGTTCTCAAGAAAGAAATTTAACGGATGGGACTTCTCCTCCTCGATCTCTTTTCATCAGAGATCCTTAAACCACGAATCCCAAATTCTATGTCACAAATAATGTCATCCACAGGGATCTTCTTAGGGGCCAAGGAAAAGTTTAGACCTTTGCTTAAAACTTTAAAAACAGGAGGGGCAAAAGAAAAACTAGATAAATTGATAACTTTATTATTAATATGAGAGGAAGGGGGAGGATTAGTATTTATATGCCTCTTCCTAGATTTAGAGTTATTGCTCATATGTAAGTCCAACTTTGTTAATTCCTTATTATTTTTAATTAATCTCCTATTCCTAGAACAATAATTATTTACTCCCTCCTTACTATTTACAATATTAATAAAATTATTATCATTATTCTTATTTTTAAAAGCGTTATTATTTTTGTTACTACTAAAGAAATCAATCCTACATACTTCTTTTATATTTATATATTACAAATATTATTATTATAACTTATATTATTATATAATCAAATATTATTATTTATATGTATTATTATTAATAATTACACAAACATTATTATTTATTATAATATTATTCTTACAATCAAAATTATTAATAACTATTGCAAATATTATCACTATTAATTTCTATATTATTATTATAATAGTTATTACTGATAGTATTAGATTCAACACTATTTTTATTCCCAATAAAACAATGCTCCACCTCATTTATTATCAAATCACTACAATCATTAACCAAATTAGAGATCATACTTGAGAGGCCGAAGGAAGATCCAGCCTTACCTACGCTGGATCTACTCGATGAACGTCCGATAGATTTCACAGGAACTCGGATGATAGTCCACCCGTGAGATAGATTTGGCGGAGGGGACCAGGGGATTAACGCTCCAGGAGACTTGAGCGTTGGTCAACGGATACATGCCTCTGGAACCTAGATTTAATGAGGGAATATCAGCTACGTAGTTACCTTGACTGCCTGAGGTGGAAGAACATAGAGTAGACTCAACAACTACAAGGAATAGATGAGAGCAGGCTGCCCCATTTGCACAGGAACTGCTCGAAGACAACAAATTGAGCTCACTGGAAATCTGATGATGGTCAACTTGTGCCACAGATTTGGTCGAGGGGACAAGGGGATCAATGTTCAGGGAAACCTGTGCACTGGTCAACGGACACACTCCTTCGGAACCCAGATGACCTGACTGCGAAGAAGGAATAACCTTATTAGCTACGTAGTTACCCGGACTAGCTGAGATGGAAGAACCAAGATCAAAGTCGATTCTTACAAGGATGGGATGAGAGCAGGCTGCCCTATCTAAATTAAAAGGATCCACGGGCGAGTTTGCCTGGACATTATGGAGAACCCAGTTTCGCAGTGCTGTCCTTTGATTAGCAGAAAGTCGACCATGGGAGACAATATCATCTGAAGAGATAGGGTCATTGAGAGAGGTGGATTTTTGAGTCAACCGTTGAAATTTATAAGCCAATCTTTGCCTCCATTGATCTTCCAAGTGTAGGAATTTGAGAGTAGAAAAAGCATCAACCCTTGCCCATAAGGAGGTTAAAAATGCATAAGAAATCTCCAAATCCAAATCAAGAAGATACTTGGAGAGCTGATCTAGGATTTTTCGGATCTTGGTAATCTCAGACCTCAATAATGCTAATCTGGCTTTCAGGAAGATATGATAGTTCTGAGGAGAGTGGAGACGATGGTTAATCCGAGTAAAAACTGGAATAGTCATGGAATCTCTGCACCATTTAAGAAATGTCAGATCTGCCTTCAACTTAGAAACTTGCAAGCATGTCCATTCAAAACGATGAACCTTAGTTGCAGTGGCTCCTCCATGCAAGGATTCAATTAAAGAATTTAGGCTTCTGCGATCCATATCAATTTTGAGAAGAATCTTCGGCGAAAAATCACATAGAGATATTTTAGTTGATGCGTTTCGAACCAGCTAGTGTGGTTCCTCATCAGGACAAGTTGAATGAGTAGAACTTGTTATGCAATATAAATATATCAGGCAGAATATCCCACTACTAAATTTCTAGATCAGGTAACGGCTAAAAAGATAACAACTAGATTTGACCAGGAAATGGCTAGCTAGACTCCGAAGGGCATAATTGACTAAATAAGCAAAATCAGTTATTAATTTCCTTATAAACATAAATGGATAATTTTATAATTATTAATATGTGTTAGAAAAAAGCAAGTTAATATATTATAACCATAAAATAATTCAAGTAATAGAAATTAGTTAATTATATTTTAAATCAAATATAAGTTAAAGGGATATTTAACTCTTAATTTAAATTAAGTAAATAATGTCCCCGCAGCCTTTAGACCTCTTAACACCATTTGTAAGTCCCTCAAATCTGTGAGGGATCCTTTTGACCCCAAGGACATGAAAGGTGATTATATTATTCCTTGTTCTTGTGGGACCCCCTATATCCGTGAGACAGGTCGCTCCATTAACCAAAGGATTAGTGAGCACGTAACTGACCTCAAGCATATGAGAACTAAGTCTTCTGCTTTAGCAGAGCATGTGGAAAAAATCAATCACCATGTCTGCGTCGAAGAAGCTAGTGTGATTGCTAGAGTGTCGCAATTCCATCACCGGATATTTAAGGAAGCCCTTGCGACTGAAAAAAGGCCCAGCGATCTCAATAGAGAAGATGGCTAGAAGATTAGCAGTTGCTGGGTCCCAGCCCTCTTCTCCTAGTCATTTTCTCCCTTATGTAAATTTATTTATTTATTTTTTTAAGAATGGTAATTTTTTCTAATTCTTGAATTCTCTAATTTTTTTTTTTTTTTATAGGATGGTAATTTTTTCTATTTCTTAAATTTTCTAATACTTATTTGATCTCCTTTACTATCAAATTAAAATTGATATTTTTATTTTTATTTTTATTCGATGTTATTTTATTGTATTTTTATTATTTATTTATTTTACTTGAATTCACTAATATTTATTCATTTAAACTCTCTGATTTTTTTTTTTACTTGAATTCACTAATATTTATTTATTTAAACTCTTTGATTT
>APFE030492256.1:8359-60787 GCA_000404065.3 Pinus taeda | reverse complement strand
TCATAGGACTTAATATCTTAAATTTATAATTTAATATATTAAATTTAATATCTAATATAAAATTAGGGTTTATCATTGTGACATTTGAATGGTACAAAAATCTATCATAACATGTTGATTAATATATTAAATATTAATATAAAAATACAGTTTATGATATTAATCTTAGGGTTTATAATATTGGATTTTATAATGTTAAGGTTTACATTTACCAACCACATTTACTATTGTGGTTGTGCATGTGATTGATATATGCTTATATTTTTATTAATGTTGTTGTGCTGATTATGGTAGATGTAATAAAGATCTAATCTACAATAATTCTTTTATCATGGTATGAGACAAAATCTTATAGTTTCCTCACAAGAGGCCCATGAACATTAGTAGAGTAGAGTGGATGTAGAAGTGGGAACTAATTGTCTTGGCAATGCTTATTTCTTCATCAAATCCATAGAGAAATTGTTGTTGATATGTTTTTGGTCCATGCATAGTGGTTGTTTGCACAAATATTTATAAAAGGAGAGTTACATGCCTTCAATGTTTTTCCCTAGAGATATAAGTCTACTTAGGGCCTCACTATAGAAGTATAGGCATTACATTGGATTTTTTTAAGAAATGTTGCCTCAAAGGAATGGGTTGTTGGGTTTCTTTAATTACAAGAATGACACAACCAATAAGGAATATTGTTGTGATGATCTCTCGACTAGATGTTGACAAACATTCAAAAATGATTGATTGATGATGAACAAGGCCACATGTTTGTAATATCACAAGAGCCTCATAATCCTTTGCATACCATGTCTAGACATGGTTTTATATTTGTACCACATTTCTCCTTATAGAAAGTGGGAGTGGATAAATTTGTTTCCATAAATAACATATTCAAATCCATCCATCTTAAGAATATTTTTCTTTTTCTGGAGTAGATAAATAAGCTAACATTATTATTGTTATGCTATGGTGAGGCATTTTCATTTCGTGGGGCAAGGGGTGAAATTAGAGAAATAAATATTCCAGTGATTAAGGTTGTGATTCAGGAGGGTAACAAAAGGCTCATGTTTTCAATGTATGAATTGGAATTGGATATGTGGTGTCTTAGGCTTCTTTATACACTTTGCAAGGTTTTCCAATTGCAATTTATAGTGATCAAAGCATTTGTAGTCATAATAATGTGTAAAAACTTACCAAATTTACTTGAGTTCATAGTTCTATAGTATTATGATTTAGAATTCAAGCCTGATTTGAATTCATATAAATTAGATGGAAAACTCTTCATCATGTTGAATTTCATAAAATATACAAATTATTTTGTTCTTAGTGTCGTCAATTTGGTGATTACAAACAACTTCATCCAATTATGGAGCACTACCTCATCAAAGACGATAAATCCATCCAATGTTCGTGTTGACATAGAAAATGAGAATTTTGAGGCCCTCTCAAGTTGAAAAATTCAATTTTGTAAAACTATTGGAATATCGAAGAGTCGGGAAGAAGCCAAAGAACCCTTTGTTTGAGGCTACTTGTGTGAGGATACACTCCAGAATTTCATATCCACAGAGGATGTAGATGGCTGCCAGGTTATAGATATTGGTTGTGGACAAGATGGGGCTATACAAAGGTTATTGGTATCCTTGAAAGTGTTGTTGTTGAGAGGAAAGTTATATAAGTGTTGGAAATTCGATCTATGAGGTTTCAAAGATATTCATAGTGATTATGGTTGTTGGTGTGTGAAAAACTGCAGTGAAACAATGACAAAATAGTCCTCAATTTAGTAAAGGGCGGTGTCTCATAGTGAGACGTTATTTTAGTGTATTATCCATGTAGAATACATTAGTGAAAATAAGGGAAACAGGGACATGGGTCCCTGATTTGGATCGTTCTAATATTATCTTAATTCATGAAAATTACATATTGATTTTAGGTATCTCAATATCCAGGTGTAGTTATTTGTTTAGAATTGGAAACTCTAAGAAACGACAAGTTAAACCTAAAGATGTAAGACGAATATTGAATAGAGATGTAGAAGATCTACTTGAATATGCCAAGTATGTGCGTTATTCCAAAGGAGGAGGATAATTTTCCTATCATGCATGCCATTATCTCTTCCTTGTAACTTGTGGTGCCACGATGTTTTGTGATGTAAAAATCATTCCTTAATCTCCCTTGTAATATGTTTTATAGCCATAAATGAGATCTAGATACATGTTTATCCTTGAACTATTTGTTGAATGTTGCACTATAAGGCTTGAATATAATGTGAAGATAATGTAAGATAGAGTTGGACACATCCCTTATCCAAACTACTTTCCTTGATAATATAGATTCTGGCACCCATAGATCTTAGTAGAAGGAAGTAGATCCATAAGATGGTCAATTACTAAGTCATCATGGTTATATTTATGTTATGCTATGGAATACAATAGATTTTTTGGTTAATATAAGGTATCAATGATATGATTGGTTTATAGCTTGTATGTGATGACAATTATTCAAGTGAAGGAAGAAGCATGGACAAAATTTGAGGTGGAAGCCATTTGCATTGTTCTCACTTGAAAAAACCAAGTGTGGATTGTAGACAAAACATTCAAAATGGAATGAAAAGTTTGCAACAAGGACGATATGTTATAGCGGTTGTGGAGGTGTTTTGGTGGTAGTAGAGGATATTTGTCAGAGAAATAATAATCTAGATTAGATGATGGTGGACAAATTAGGTAAAAGTATGGGTTATTTCGAATATCAAGAGAATTAAGATCAAATAGAAATGTGAGTCACACATTGTATTTGTAAGCAAGTATGTATGTCAAGTTTTGGTTTAATGTATCGGTCCTTGAATTTATTTTTACCTAGTACCCCAATGGTATGGAGTATATAATGTACATGTATCTATGTATGTAACATGTAAAGCGCATATCAATGTAATATCTAGAGGGGCATGCAGAACCCTTTTTAACATGTCCTTGATGACTTCAATAACTTCCCTAGTATAGTGCAATAATATCTATTTTTATTTAATACTAGGAGGATTGGTCCATGTGTTGGCTAGATACTTTATGAGTGGACCATATTGTTGATTTTAAAATCTAGAGCTGAAATTTTTACATTTAGGGGTATTTCATAAATATATTGAATGAACCATATACATGAAGGACATCTTAGTGAAATGATGTTTGCAATGGTTTGATATCCATGCATTCGAGTGGATGATTGTTTCTTTATCTGGAAATCAACAATTTCGTGATGTGTGCATGATGGAGGCATGAAGTGAAAGAATTAGGTTGGACAAAAGGTAGACTATTATATTGAAGAGGTTTTTCAAGCCATAGTGAAGGATTTGATGTAAAGGAGAAGAAGTTGAACACCTCAACCAGTGAAGACTAATAGAAGTAGTTTTTAAGGTTTATTGTTAGTCTATGTAACTCCCAAATGCCTTATCAGTGTGATCATTTCTCATTCTTATAATTATTGATCATTATTATGTACAATTAGTCTCTAGAAGAAGAGTCTCTTCCTAGGTTTTAGGATGTTGTTGGAACTAGTTATATGTGAAATATTCTCTTCAACAAAATATTGGTTTGTTGTTGACATATTGTCTAAACTGATAACTAGCTAACTAAGATAATGATACTATCTTAAGCCTAATACTTTTGTATTTATTATATCATTAAATTGGGTTAATAAAATACTTGTCAATAATAATAATATAATTTCAAAATTGATCAATATAACCCTATCCTTTGTAAATGTTATTCACTAAATTTTCTAATTTTCAATACTATAGTTTTTGAATATATTCTCTACTTAACATTTATATATGTATGAACTTATAATAAAAACATTTTAAAACTATAATTTAAAAAATTTCATGTAATAGTTACTAGTATGACATATACATAACATGATGTAGACAATTTATAGAAGATACACAAACACACATAAAAACATGTCGATGAGAAAGTAACAAAAGGACCAACCATAAGTACCTTTTATTATATTAAACCAGTCATTACTAATCATTATTAATTATAATACATTCATGATCTCACATATATATATATATATACACACACTTTATTTTCATGATTCATATAGTTACATATTCACTACTATGGTGGATGAACCCAACCCAATCATTGAGTGACTCAATCACATGGTTGACTCATACTCACAGTGGACTTTGACAATTATAAACATGAACTTCTTTGCCTGCTCTTCAATGGAGCTTCCTTCTCCAAATAAATTAAAAGATAAGAAAATATATTTTCCCTTTTACTCAATGGTACCTCAAGAATCCTTTCTCTCCATTAGTCACTAGCCAGAAAGAAGAACCCGTCACTTGGAAATTGTTCTAATTAACATGGATGAAAAATATGGAAGTAGGTTATATAACATCATTTCCCTTGAAGTTGGCTATATAGTCATATGTAGAGTGGAATTCATAGAAATAATAAGGTTCATTCAAGGATGTGTATATGTATATGCTATATAATAATTCCACATTTATCAATCGATATATTGACAAAGTGTTTTAAGTGCTTCTAGGGTATACATCATGTTCGTCATGTTTGCCACTGAGGAATGAATCTAGAAAGATAATCTTAATACATTACATTACAAGAAGTTTCTAGAAAGTAAACATGTTACAACTAGTGAATCCAAATTGGGCATCTTTATCTCAATTGCCAATTCTTCAAATATTTAGCCGATTCCTCGAATATTCAGCAATCAAATGAACATGGGCACAATCAATTTTTTGATTGTGCTCATGTCTCTCTGATTTCCAAATGTTTAGAGAACCAGAAATCAAGATTGGATCAGGCATCCATAGAGAGGATGACAACAATCCTTCTCACCACTCCACCAATAAAACACTGACAATTGGAGGTTGATTAGAAGCTATCATATTCATGTCTTGTGCACCTTAATCCTGATGAGGTTAGAATGCTATTCTTAATGGCCACACTCATATTATTTAATTTCATGTTATTATTTCAACTTTTTGATTCTCTCAAATGATTCTAGCTCTTTAAATGCCAGAAAAGTTGTCTATCTCAGATGGATTCTCTTTTCCTTATATATAGAGAATATTTATAATCTTCTTACCTTAGAAATGTTTTCTTCTTTGTGTGTTTTAAAATGTCACATTATTATGGGCTTCATGAACAGAGCTGCACTCGTTATGTTTTCATCTATGCACTTGCATGAAGGGGGAAAAGCTATTTTTTTAGCCAAGGATGACTTGCTAACACCATTTTATGTCAATATTGATCTTAGGGTCCGGGCAAGTTGTCCTTGGCTAAATATTTTGCTATGCCTCGTGTCAGACCTCGGATGATCAAACAAATTGAGTTGATATCAAAGTACGTATCTATTATTGAATTTCATGAGGCAATGCTAATAATACGTATTTGGGGTTGTTTTTTTATCTTTAAGCTTTAGAAAAGGAAAAGACATAGAGTATTTGGTAGAATGGCTTTGTGTTCAAGACCATGCTCAACTTTGTATATGTTTTAGATTTAAGCTTTGTATATCTTCGGGAGGTTATATTTTTTGATTTATTAGATGCGAGGAATCCACTGATAATTCACCCAATTAAATATAATAATTGAATATTCAAGGATAGTTAGTAAGGAAAATAATTTCTTTTACATCAAAGAAATGACAAAAATTGAGAAGAATAAACTAAAAATAGAAGTGGAGCGAACTACTCTTCTCATTATTAAATAACTGTGAAATAGATTGCATAGAAGAAAAAGGAACATCAACAATAAATAGCTAGAGTAAGACTGAACTAGAACTCAACTGACTGAAATGAAATAAAACTAACTATTAATACTATGACACATAAGTTGTGGTTGGAATTACTTCTTCCAACACTCCCCCTTAATTACAACCAAAAACATTTCAAACACTAGAAACATATAGCTAGATATAATGTCCATTACAACTTGAAAAAAACAAATTTAAACTAAGATGTTTGTTGGTCTGAGTCTCTTTCAAATATTTCGTTTTGACTTATTTGCTTCAACATATTGATGAAAGTTATTTATGAATTTTTTACTCCAATCTCTGACACTTTAAACATGTTTCTTCTTCATCCTACTCTAGATCATGAACTTTAGATATTGCGTCTTACTACAGCTAGGATAACACCAATCCATCTCAACTCCTTTTTCAATAAGTTCACATTTGTCATCAATATTTTCTTGTTCATTGAAAAGTTCCCATATCAATCCATAATAATGTTTAATCTCTTCAAGACTCCAATATATGAAAATTTCATTAAATCTTTGATTTTCTACATTGTACATGCTGTCTTCAACATTCACTATTGCATCTTCTATCTAGACTTCATCAAACCATGGTGTTTCAAGCATGCTTCAAGGAACCTCATTTCTTCTTCAAATTTTGTTATTTTTTCCATGTCATTTTATTCATTATCTCCTTTCATTACAGATGGAATATGATAATCCTATTGACCTACACAATCAAATTCAACATTAAGATTATATGAGAAAACATCTGTGGAACCATATTGATTCTCTTCTTTCGGCTTTCCAATGAGAGCTTTCTCCTCTTCCTCTTCTTTCTCTACCTCCAACATTACATCATAATCTTTATTTCCTATTTATTTACCGACATCTGATACTACAAACAAGTTCTCTTCAACTTTTCTTCTAGACACAATTGGGTTTTTCTCAATAAATAACAACATACCAATGAGATGTTCTCATCGCATCATGTGCAACCACTCATCAGTAGTTAATTTTTCTTCATCAAGGTTAACTTCAACAATTTTAATTTCTAGATCCACCAAACCACTTGTTGCTCCATTGGTAGATTTATCTATGCCAAATTCAACTATTGCTGGTAACACACCATCATCATTGTCATCCACTTTCAAGTGGTATTCACCAAACTGTTCATATCTCTATGGATCTATTGTTATATACCTACCTTACTTTCCATCTTCAAGCACTGTTATAGTAGGTTGTGCAACACTACTATCTTCAACTTGATTACTCCCCATTACACCATAAATCGTCTCAAGGATATTCCAAGCCCCCTTTGGGGTATTTTCATCTGCAATGAGGGGAAGAAGGTTTCCATTGATGCATTTCTTTCTGCATATTAATGCCAAGGAATTATCATTTCTTTTAGCTTCCAACTCTTTCAAATACATGTCAAACGAATCTTGTTGTTTCTTTGAATTTGTCGTCCTATTACATTTTATCATTCGTTTAATCACTTTATATTTTACAATCTTCACCAAATGAAAATGACATTGTTAAAACAAATATTTCTCTTCTTTTCGTAGAATATCGCTGTGCATTTTCCTCTTGGATTGTTCACATATTTCTACCTAGTCTTTGATTTATATACAAGTTGTATATTGTAGGTCCAACTCTCTTTACCATTGTATGGAAGTCTTTTTTTCATTTAATTCTAAGAATTTTAAATGGATTCATATTTACCACTCAAGGGAACACAAAAATCTTTGATAATCAAAATTGGTATTATAATATAAGAGTATGCATGATAATTTTTGTATGTTTTTCCCTTTTAAAAAAATCCAAGGTACATATGACTCCAATTTCACTTTTATAAAAGGTAAAGGTGTCGCTACCATCAAGGAAGAATCATATTACCTAGATATGCGAGACAATTGAACATGAATAGCTCTCTATTATGAAAGAAAATCACAAAAGGTACAAAGGCATATTAAACACCACACTTGGTGCAAGCTAGTTTATACTTTCAATTTCACAATAGAATTAACACTTCTCCCTTTAAAATAATCAACAACAAACTCCAAACCATGGTCATCAAACATGCTCGGTCTAGTTTACATTCACAGCGCAAGTGGATAACATATTTTATATCGTCAACCAATTTCACACTCATAGATTTCCAGATCTAATTTGTTACTTGCTTCACATATATGCATTAAATTTAATTCAATACATGGTCATTGAAATAATTCATGTCTGGTTCCTTCAATTTAAAATGTTCATATCAATAAGAAAGTGATTATGATGTGGAGCCTGGACTTACAATAATAATGCACAACACTAAACTTTACTCAGAACAATCAAATGTCAAATACATGAAAGGCCATCGTTGCACATGGACTCATAACCATAACAATTTAATACATTTTTTGCAACATTGTCATACACATAAGTAATTTTTATTAGTATTGTTTAACATGAAATATAAAACATTACACCAAATGTTGTAGAATACAAAGAGTGAAAATTGATCCTCTTTTTGTGACCATATTAATATTCTAGATATTTGGCTAGCCAAAATTCACTGGTTTTTTATATTTTTATCCATTGTTTTTTCATCTCACAAAGTTATATGTATATGTATATGTATATGTATATGTATATGTATATGTATATATTATAATATAATATATATATATATATATATTATAATATATATATATATATATATATTAATAAGTATATATATATTATAGATATATATATCTATATATATATAATATATATATATATATTATAATATATATATATATTAATATACTATATAAACATTTGTAGCTTATCCTATCTATTTATATTCATAAAAGTTAATTTCTAATTTATATACAAAAACTAACTAAATCTATGGGAACCAATTCCCACCGGAAAATTTCTTGACTTTTACAAATCAAACAAATATCTTTTTTTAACGATGCCTCTGCATCATACTCCCAAGGAACATAATATTCATTGACTCATGTCCATGAGGTCTTCAATAGTACTGCCACTGTTGTTTATCAATGTGGCAGTCATCCAACTTGAATCTTCAACATGATGATCCTTCGATTTCACCAAGTACTAAAAATACTTCTTGCCTCAAGTTTTCTTGCTATGTTCCTTTCATTTAATCTGGTTCTTCTCTCTATCACTTGATAGTTGTCTTGTGTCATTGGCACGATAGGGATACACATTTTCCACATTGAATATTGGAGATATGCTTACTCCTGTCAGTAATTCAATCTCATATGCATTAGCTAAAATATTCCGAAGGATCCTGTAAAGTCATATTTTCTTTAGCTTCATTTTGTTATATTTTTGCTTTGGAAATATCTCTACTTGAGATGAGCTAACACAAGACTCCTACCTCGAAGTTCACCTCCACCTTCTTTAAATCAACTCTAACATTGTACTTAATACTACTTCCTTATATATTATTTTTTTTCTTCCTCATGCACCTCATGCGTAGACGTAGCAAAATATTCACCATCTACACTTCTCTTTTCATCTTCTCCCAAATCTCTAAGTTCATCAACTTCCCTCGGATGCATACCATACAAGATTAGAAGGAACTTATCCTTGTACTTCTATTTGGAGTTTCATTGTTGGTAAGCTCTGCGTGAGTACCTGAAAATCACTCGTAAGTGATATATGTTAATTAATTAAAGAATGAAGGTATTACATACTCATGTGTTGGTGTGTGTATATGTTATCTTAGGAAATCGATCGATCAGATTGCAAAATACACAGACACTGGAAAATGGAAAACAATAAGAGAAACACAATAAGTAAATACAAGAACAGAACAAATTAACAAGGAGTTCACCCAATCCTCCTAGGCTATGTCTCCAGTCCAGCTTTCAGTGGTGGCCTTTTCTTATTATGTCTTTAAAGCAGATTTTTTACAATGAGGAGCTCAATTTGAGTCTCCTGAAATAGATGATGCTTAGTAGGGTGGTTCTTGGATTCCCCAAGCCACTAGAGTGCACATAATCTTTCCTTACCAAGTCTCGACCTCTCTGGTCTTTAATGCGATGAGTCCAAGGTGGTGCTCAATTCCCGATAGATATCCTCAAAGGGATTGCTTGAACCTCTCAAACTTGGTTCTATCTGCTCGATGCTGCTTTAACTTTGGAGGTTAGCTCAACTCTCTATTTTCTGCTTCTTGCTTCACTACCTCTTTCTTGCTTGTCTATGTTCTCCTCCTTCATTCTATTCTCTGTCTATTCAGGGCTTAAAGCCAATTTTTCTCATGAATGTTCGCTTCCTCTTTCGCCCCTTTGGATTGCTTGTTGTTGTTCACTTAGAGTTCCCTCCCTTTGCATCATCGCCAACGTCTCTTAGGGAAGTGGCCACTTGTCCTCTCACGAACTGCGCCAGCTCTTCCTCAACGGTTCAATATTTCAGTTACGCTGTGCAATGATTCATCCACCAACTCAATGGTCAAATCAGACTTCAAACTTTATGTGCTGTAGCTTATTTTCCCTTCAGATCCGGTTCCTCATTGGGCGCGATCTCCATCGTTAGATTTGGAGCCCCTAGATCCTACGGTGTTCGCTCTTATTGCGCAGTTGACTTGCTCGACTGTCAGCCTATGATGAGAGGCAATTTTCTCTCTCATCCACTAGACACACATCGTACAATGTATGGAATCACTCATTCTCCTGCCAAATCCACTTATTGCCCAACATGCCTATGATATTCCACCGATTTGGAGTGCGGGGCCTACCTTTTACTTTAGCATTTTCCCTATGGTTTCTCGGCTTCCCATGCAACCGAGCACTTTGAGGCTTTTCCTTCTCAAGGGATTTTTCCCAGTGATGTGTGATTAGTGCTAAGCGCTAATCTCGCATAAGAAATGACCTCCATTTTTTGAACTGGACTTCCTAACTGCTAGTTTGCATCCTGCATGGTCTCCATGGGCCTTGGTTAGTGTGCTTTGACTGAGGTCCTTGTCGTTCCTTGCTGGATACAAACTACCACTGTCCAAAGGTCTTCCTAATAGCTCTTTATTAACAAGTTTTGAAGTCTGTCATGATTTGATACAGTCATAACATTTTAATAATTTTCATGGATCCAATTTGAATCATGGCCTTCTCACTGAAAAAGATTTTGGATCACCAAAAGTTGGTTTTCAATCATCGACTAAGTGAGGGTACAATTGTCTCACTTGACCAATCTCTATCCACTTTGCATTGCTCGGCTTTGAACCCTTGAGCCCAACTCTAAGGTACTCAACATATCCCCTGCACATCGTCCTCACCTTCTTATCCAGAACTGTGTCTTCCCGCAATTCATTAAGATATTTAGGTAACAAGTCCCCAATAGAAGGAAATTGACTCTGCTCTTCGAGATCTTCAATTAGTGAAGGTTCAAACAATCTCAAGCAATCTGCATTTACGATTGAGTAGATGTGCATGTAAGCTGGTAGATGAAGGTGAAAAGCATTCTCACCAATCTTCTCGAGTATCTTGAAGGGTCCATACCTAATAGGCTTTAGCTTTTTACCTTCACCTTGCATCCTGTCCTTACTGATATACAACCAAAATTGGTCACCAACTTGGAAACTATGCTCTATCCGATGCTTGTCATGCCTTTCCATGTATTTGGCTTGGCTCTTTTCCAACTATTATTGTACTACCTGGTGGATCTCTTGGATTTGTTCAATGAACCTAGTTGCCCTGTCCACATCACTATGTCCCCCAACTTTGGTATCTTTACCAAAGACAAAATCTAAAGGAGACCTTGGTGTGAAACCAAAACAAGTCTCAAAAGTAGATTTTTGTGTAGAAAAATGTTTTGTTTTGTTGTAAGCATGCTACACATAACATAAATGTTCATACCAAACCTTAGGATGCTTGCTACAATATCCCCTGAGTAATTGGATCACTATCTTGTTAACTACTTCTGTCTAGCCATTAGTTTGTGGATGAAAAGTTGTGCTTTTCTTCAGTTTGGTGTCCATAAGTTCCCACAAACTTGACCAAAAATTTCCCACAAATCGGGTGTCTCGATCAGATACAATGGAAGTGGGTAATCCAAAATGAACCCATACATGTTGAAAGAATAGTTTTGCAATTTATTCAGCTGTAATCTATTTACTGCAAGGTATCAAAATACACATTTTACTGAACCTATCTACAACAACATATAGATAATCGTGACCTTTCCTAGATTTGGGCAGTCCTCCAAAAAAATTGATGGAAACACTTTCCCAAGGGTGAGAAGGAACTGGTAATGGAGTGTACAAGCCAGTTCTCTATTGCTGGGCTTGCTTTTTGCACACATAGTACACCCTCTTACATATCTAGAAACTGTCTCATTCATTTTTGGCCAATAACAAAATCTTTGCAACTGTGCAACTATTTTACTTACCCCAAAGTGACCTAATAATAGATAAGTGTGTGCTTCTCGAATTATCTTTACTTTCTCAGTTTGTGGAATGCATAACTTCCCACAATGATATAAGATTCAGTCCTTTACATGATAATTCAATTCTTCTACGCGTTTTCCTTGACTTAAAGTTGCATATACATCTTTAAAGTCTATATCTTGAGCATCTTGTTCAATGTAACTCTCATGTAACACATAATTATGCTAAGTATAGTAGATGCATTTATAATGGTTCTAGATAACATATCTGCAACCTTATTATGTATGCCCTTTTTATATCTGATGATTAAATGAAACTGTTGTAGAAAACCCACCCATCTACAGTGTCTTGATTGTTGCAACTTAGTTTGGGAGTGTAGATATTGAAGTGGCTGATGATTAGTATGTATTACTGTCTCTTTACCCATTAAGTAATGTTTCCACTTTTTCACACTTTGTACTAATGCATACAATTCCTTGTCATATGTAGGATAGTTAACTACTGCAAAATTAAATGTCTCAGAATGATAACATATGGGTTTACTGTGTTGTGTCAACACTGCTCCCATGGCATAGTCACTGTCATCCATTTGGATCTCAAATGGTCATTGAAGATCAGTCAGTGCTAGTACAGGTGTTGTACTAATCTTTTCTTTCAAGGTGTTGAAGGCTTTTTGTTGTTTGTCTCCCCATTGAAACACCTTGTTCAATCCTGTTAAAGCATGTAAGGGAGCTGCAATTGAGGAAAAGTTAGAAATGAACTTCCTCCAATATTGTGTTGCTACTAAGAAGCTTCCAACTTATGTAGCAGATTTGGGTTTAGGCCAATTAACAATGACTGCAACCTTAGAGGGATCTATATTCAATTCACCACCCTCTACTATATGTCCCAAACAGTTCAAAGATGTTTTGCCAAATTCACATTTTGAGAGTTTAACATAAAGTTTTTCTCTTTTCAGAACATCCAGTGTCTGCTTAACATGTTTTAAATGTTATTCCCATGTTTTGCTAAATATAAGAATGTCATCTATATATACAATAACAAAATCATCAAGAAAAGGTTTGAGTACATCATTCATTACTCTCATGAAAGTAGCAGGAGCATTAGTTAAGCCAAAAGGCATAACCAACCACTCATACAATCCCTGCTTTGTTTTGAAAGCAGTCTTCCATGCATCTTGCTCTGCAAATCTGACCTGATGATAACCACTATGCAAGTCTCACTTGGAAAAATAAACAACCTCTTTCAACTGATCTAATAGATCATCTATGCAAGGAATGGGATAATGATTTTTTATCGTTATCTTATTCAGTGTTCAGTAATCAATGCACATTCTCCACGAGCCATCTTTTTTCTTCACCAAAACAATTGGAGACCCACATGGTTATGTGCTAGGTCTGATGAACCCTTTCTCGAGCAACTCATGTACCTTCTTCTTGATTTCTGCATTCTCTAAAGCGGACAACCTATACATTCTGATGTTAGGCAATGGAGCATCTTGTTGCAAATTAATATCATGCACTATTTCCTTTTTGGGTGGCAAACCTTTAGGTTCTTGAAACAATACATCATATTCTGAAAAAACTTTTTCTAAATCATTTTGTTATTTAACATCACAGCCCTCAAGTACATTGGTTTTATCAAGTTTCTTTTCCTTTACAACCATCAGTAAAAATTGTTTGCATGAATTTACAATTCGTTTTATCTGCCCTGAGTTTATGAGAGTATAATTATTCTCGAGCTTATGAGCACTTACAATATATTTGATTCCATCTCTAATGAGTAGATACTTGTTCTCAGCTCTATAGAAAATACTTTTCTATCCTACAATTAAGGACTTCCTAAAACAATTCCACATATATCCAAAGGAACTATATCTAACCCAACCTCATCTGCAAATGCTGACCCAAAAGAAAACTTAAGTTTACATTGTCTTGTCACTTGTAGCTTTGCTTTATCACATAGCCAACCTAATGGATATGGTTTCTTATGAGGTGTGGTTAGTAATCCCAACTTCTTTACAATTGCTTCAGAAATTAAATTTACTTGTGAGCCACTATCAAACAAAGTATCAATCTTTTGATGATTTGAAATAACTCGAATATGAAAAAGCTCACGTCTTTTCTCTCATTTTCTTCATTTTCAGTAGATTATGCAGAATTACTAGTATATCCTTCATAATTTTTACCTTCTATACCTGTGGCTGTGATTGTTGCTTCATCTCATGAGTCTAAACCCGAATCATTTTGAATGGCTGCAACAGTATTCTTCTTCTTGCTCTCGAACTTCTTAGGTTTCAGCCCCAGATGCATAATCCAGTAGTGTTCATCATCATTCCCATCCTTCTTACAGTGAGTGCATGAAGACTTGTTTTTTTTTACAGTGTTTCTCTTCCTCTCTTTCCTTTTTTGTTTTCTTTTCTCCTTATTTTTTCTTGCAGTGGGTTTGGATGATCCCCCAACTTCTGGGTTCCCATTCTTACCTCTAGCTTCAAGATGCATAGCCTAAACAGATACTTCATCTATACTAGTCGGATTAAACATGAGGATAGTGTGCCTCATGTAGTTGTGTAGACCACCTATATACTTCAACAAAGTCTCAGGTGAGTCTAGAGAAATTCCTAGAATCAAAGCTCTTTTCCTAAATTCTTGGGTGTAACCTTGTACACTTTTCCCTTTTAGTTGTCGAAGAGTTTGCTAGCTCATCATGGCTTGCTGCATGTAGGATAGTGGATAGAATTTCTTTTTAATTACAGAAACAAATTCACTCCATACATAAAGAACCTTACCATGTTTCTTCATGTCATCTTGTGTCTTGCCTTCCCACAATACCAAGGCAGTGCCTCCAAGGTGTACGCTAGCCAGCTGAATCTTACTCTTGTCTAAGTTAATGCTCTACACTCTACAACAAACATCAATATTTCTGATCCAATTATCCAGCTTCTTTGCATTCAACTCTCCATCATATATTATTTAACATATAATTTAATCAAAGATGTCTTCTTTTTTAGAGAGTTTCTGGAGTATTTTCAGGGAATATTAGGAGGCATGAGGAATTTTTCTTCTTTCCCTTTGCCTTTGGAGTGGTCATGGAGGAGAGATTCTTCTACTCCTTTGTCTTGTTTTTAGCTTGATGAATCTTCATCTCTATGTTTCTTATAGTCCCTATAAATTTCCTCCACCATGGATTTCAGGGTCATAAAACTATCCATGAACTAGGGGTCTAATTCCAAGAGATTTTCTCCTGACATTTTCCTCTTAGAATAGACTCTTCCAATTTCCAAGTTAGTTTCAGCCAATTCTCCTTCTCCTAATTTAAGCTTTGATCTAGTTAGCATTCAACAACAAGATCTACCACAAGCTTGTCTAGCCTTAGTAACTTGTAGCTTTGATACCACTTGATCTGGAATTTATCCAGGACAAAGAATGAAAGGTATTATAGACTCATGTACATGGATGTGCCTATGTTACTTATGCAATGGATCAATAAGATTGCTAGAATACATAGACACCGAGGAAAATAGTGAAAACATAACAATCAAACATGTAAACAAAACAAGTTTAATAAGGAGTTCACCCAATGCTCCTAGGCTACGTCTCCTAGTCTAGCCTTTCAGTGGTGGCCTCTCTATTATGTTTTCAAGCAGATTTTTTGCAATAGTGAGCTCCATTCAGGACTCACTAAATAGAATGGAGTCAGTAGGAATGGAGTGCACAGACTCTCTTGGTTTCCTTTCCTCTATCCGTTCGAATTCCTCTACTATGCGTCATCATCACCAGGTAACGCCTTGCAGGGAGGTGGCCACTTGATTGATAATGAACTAGGTGTCAGATTCCCTCAATCATATTTGAATGGTTGTTAAATCTGTTTGCTTCAAGATTGCCCATGAACACAAATCGTTTACCAACTCATCATCCACATTGGACTTCAAATACCCTGTCATCTTTCTTTTTAACCTGTCAAATTTGGTTAGTCATTGGGACGTATCTCGCCATCGATCTAGGCCCCCCAGATCATACAGTCGTCCTTCATATCAGGTGGACAAGTCACACAGTGTTTACCCATCCGATGCAAGCAATTTTCTCTCTCATCTGCCAGATGTGTGTCACTCGATGTGTGGCATCAGGCGGGACTCATTCAAAACTGCTTATCACCTCGAAGCCTTCTGATATCTTGTCGGTTTGGTGAATCTTGCACTATAGAACCGAAACAGTTACTTTTCTGAATTTTATAGCTATTTCGGGTCCAGGAGCTTTGGGGCTTTCCTTCACTGAGGGGGACGCCCTGTGATACCATGGACCAACGGTCTACACACTTGACCGAGAGTCCTTGTTACTCCACTCTGGCCACAACTGCAATTGCTATGAGGTTTCCTTATAATAGCTTCGATCTTTTCTAGGACTTGAATCTTTTGGCATAATTTGAAACAATCATGGAAACTTAGAGAGTTTTAGGATCCAATTCAGATCAGATGTGTTCTTATTCTTTCCTTTTCTAATTCAAAGAATAGTGGAATTGCAAATGTTTGTGGAATTATCCTACCTCCTTCAAGAAGATGGTAATAGGAGGCAAGGTTGGGCTGGAGATCAGGTTCTTGTAGCTCTGTAGCTTCCTCCTTCCCCTTTGGCTATTCTTCTATTCTTTTCTCAAGCTGTAGGATCCTGTAATTTTGACAATGTCTCATGTAGAACTGTCTGAGCCTCCTGTAGGACTGTTTTTGGGTCCTATAGTTTCACTTTCTCCTTCCAGGTGGAAGATCTAGGAGTCCCTCTTTCATATGTGATAGGTGTTTTGGAAGAAAATTCTTCCCCTTTGACAAAGGGTGAATCTTCAATTGTAATTGGCACTGGTGAAGATGGTGGGGGTTTCCTTGTTTTGATCCTTGTGCTTTTCCTAGCCTTGAAATACATGGAGGCCTGCATTTTTCTCTTTTATTTTGGCTTAATTGGTGTGCTCAGGTCAGTGAGGGCAGTTGCTGCCTCCCTTTCCAGAGTCTCAGGGGACCCTTCTCTTTGTTTTACCTCTACTGCCTCTTTTTCTCCACCCTTTGTCTCTTTCTCTTTCTTTGTTTTCTCTATTTCTTCCTATTCTATTTATTCATCGTTCTCCTCTTCTATCTTAGTTTCTTCCTCCTCCCTTTCTTGTCTAGTTGAGTTTCTGGGGTGTTGGAGTGTCCATGCCATATCTTAGTTCATGAAGGATTCTAAAATGGTAACCATAGACTATGTTGTACCTCCCTTCACAAGAAATGTGTTTGATGATTTTGTAACTAACCTCATCCCAAGGGTATGGTATGCTAGCCCTTCTAATGCCATTTTTATCCTCTACAGGGGTTTCATTGTTTTGGAAGAAGTTTTTCTTGGCAACCTATCAATTGGTTTTTCATCTTTGCTCCAAGGTAATCCAAGAGGAAGGGTAGTAACCTTATTGATAAATTTAGGGGTTATCTCCAAGACCTCTAAAATTGATAGTGGCATGTGTTCTTGAGTGAAGGACTAAGGAGAGGGCAAATTCTTGGGCAATTTCCTCATTAAACCCTCCGAATTTCTCAAAAACGTTCATCTAATTTGCCCTTGTGAATATGGCCACTACTTGGGGATGTTCATGGAGCCTAGTGGAATTAGTGGGATCCTTCCTCATGAACCATTCTGTCATTCGGTTCATATCCCTTTGGAACACGAAATGTGGATATGGAGACAATTTTTTTGAAGAAAACAGGAAAACAAAGGAAAACTGTTTTTTTTTTAAACAGGCAGAAATCTTTATGTATTTATCCTTCTTCTATGGACTTAATTCCTCCTTAATTTGATACCATTTCTTGCATATATTGATAATCAAGGTGGGTATGCATAGAACTACCTCCTTAGGCGAGAAATCGTGCTAAAAACCCGTGTTTTCTTCTTCAAAACAACTCACTACCCCTCCTATAAAACTGCCTGTAGGTGCTCCTGTAGAACCTATAAGTGCTCCTATAGAGAACGCTGAGAGTAGGAGGATGGGAGAGATCGATGGAGAATGATGGTTTCAAGGCTTTCAAGGCACAAGGAATCTGCTGCATCTTAGTTTACGAGGAGAGAATGAAGGAAAAGGTGGTGAGAGTGCTCGAGGAGGAGTACTTATTACTCCTTTTGGATATTTTCGGTGATGGCAGTGAGCTGGAAAAAGTGTATGTTGGCCATATTTGGACCGTTGGTCCCCACCCGCCTTGTCATCATGGTTTCTCCCCGCAATCACCTCTCATCATTGCATCAGAGTTTACACACCCTCGACTACCTGTCCTTGACATCTCTCTTGAGTTGACTATGGGCACATGTGGGTGACATCTTTGGATGAGTGCAGTCAACT
This sequence comes from Pinus taeda, assembly GCA_000404065.3. Lineage (NCBI taxonomy): Eukaryota > Viridiplantae > Streptophyta > Pinopsida > Pinales > Pinaceae > Pinus > Pinus taeda. Next base: position 42,304 of record APFE030492256.1, on the reverse strand, counting down.
AGATGAAGGTGGCCAAGTTAACTGGCCACGTTTTCCTCATTAAACCTCAACCATCTCATTGCTCATGTATATCTTTCAATTACACAAATGCAAACAGAGGAGCGGGTTAGCCACTTACCTATGATTTGAATGCATATGTTGTGAGGTATTTTGGCTCTTTCTACTACTGCATGCCTGTATTTCCTTTGATGCATGCTGTCTACTTGCTAATGTGTGGTTGCTTGTCTTGTGCGGGTACCCTCTGGCTAGATCTGAGCTTCAGATGTCTCCTTCAATCCTCATGGTTGCACTTCTTTTGTTGTTGTGGCTGGATTTTAACGGGATCAGCTGCTACAAGAATTCCTACAGGAGCTCCTATAGCTGCTTCTCCCCTTGAATATTCAGCTTATTTCTGTGCTGGGAGCTATGAGGATGGTGCCAAAGATGCAGGTGGATATGGAGAGGTAATAGGTAAGTTGCAGGTGAGATTTAAGGTGATGCTTCCTCTCTTATTTTTTATTTTTTTCCTCCTTACTAAAAACTATTTTTTCTATGTTTTTATGGGACGGGAATAAAAAATGATGATTGGTGTGTGATGTAGGTGAGGAATGGATGGCAAGGAGGATTTAAGACTGTAGGAGGGTTTATATGTTCTTCCTGAAGCTTCCCTGACCCTCAAACTACTTCTTATATTCATTTCTAGCTCTCTGTAATTCCTACAGGGGCCTCCTAAAGAAAACACAAAGCCTCCTGTAGAACTCAGAGTTTCTGAAAAAGAAGCACAGTGGGGTGAAATAAATGTTAGAAATGATGGAGAAGAGTGAGGAGGAGATAAGATAGGCATTGGTGTGAATGTCAGGGCTCTGTGGCATCTTCTCTTTCTCCCTATAATCCTCCTACAAACCTGAAATGCACATTAAAATTCAATTTTATTTTTTCTTTTCTTTCTTTTTCTTCATTTTTTTTTTTAAACAACTAGGGCACCTCAAGGAGATTTTCACCCTAATTTCCTGCCTTAGGTGCCTCCAAGGGAGGTTTTCACCTAGGGACCTTATTCTCTTTTTCTTTTCTTTTTTTCTTTTGACATCACTGGGCTGCCTTGGGAGAGATTTTCAACCCAATGATGGGACTCAAGTGCCTCATGGAGGTTTTCACTTGAGTCCTTATTTTTTCTTTTCCTTTAGTGAGTGGTTGAAGTGGAGGCTAAGACATGCTCCACTACCATCACTGTCTTATTCAAATTTTCAATGAACTCTCGCTTGGAGAGGGGCTTCTTGTAAACTTTCAGCCAATGTCCATTAACAAGCATGGGAATGGCTTCATCATCAATGGTTCTGATCAGAATTGAACCATTTTCATTGCATTTTTCCACAGTGTAGGTTCCCAGTCATCTTGTCCTCAGCTTGCCTTTGAAATCTTTATATCTTGAATCATAGAATAGTGCCCAATATCCCTCTTTAAATTGCTTCTCTTGATATTTTTGTCATGGCATATCTTCCTTTGAAGTTGAACTACCTTTGGGTGGAGAAGGGCCTGCAATTTTTGTTCATCCAATCCATTGAGCTGGAGTAATCTTTCCTTCTATGCATGGCTGAGGTCTAGGTGTATCTGAGCTACCATCCTTAGTGTATTGAATTCAAATTCTATTGACAGTAATGCCTTCTTCCCATAGACCAATTCATAGGGTGTGAACCTTGTAGTGGTCTTCCATGTTGTGTCGTAGAACCAAGTGGCCTCAACTAATCTATCTGCCCAATATTTTCTGTTGTTGCTCACTACCTTGGTTAGGATAACCTTCCAAAGCTCTATCAGTGACTTCCATCTGCCCATTGGCTTGTGGATGGTAAGGGGTGGAAGTCCTGTGTTTGATTTTATGATGTGTGACAAGGTCTTCAATCAAATGGGAAGTGAATTGGCTACCTTGATCTGTGACCAATTCTCTTGGATACCCAAACTTGTAGATTATGTTCTCTCTCAAAAATTCAGCTATTTTTTCCTCTGTCACTGCTTTGATTGCTTTTGTATCTGCCCACTTTGTCAGCTAATCGGTGCACACAATGATGTATTGCTTCTACTTTGAAGGAGGGCTGATAGGCCCCACAAAGTCCATGCCCCACTTCTCAAATGGCTCAAAGGTAACTTGTGAGTGCATGGGCATTTCATCCTTTGGAGTAGGTTTCCTTATCCTTTGACATCAAGCACACTGGCTAGGATATATCCTCACATCCTAATGAAGAGTGGGCCAATAATAGCCTAATTACATATCTTGAAGGCAGTTCTTTTCGCTATAAAATGACCTCCACAAGGCCCATCATGACAGGTCAGGAGGATGTCAAAAACTTCCTCCTCCCTGAAAAATCTTCTCAAAATCTAATCTAGGCCAAGTTTGAAGAGATTTCCCCCAATCCAGGTGAAACGGGCGCTTTTCCTTACTATCTTGCTCTTCTCTTTTGAGGATAAGTGTGGTAGGAACTATGTTGAAACCAAATAGTTTTCTCTATGAGAAAACCATGAAGAGAGTACTGAGATAGAAAATAGGTGTTCATCTATCATTTTATCATCCACCATTCCTTCTTCACCTGTAGGCAAATTTAATTTAAACAAAAAGTCAACAACAACATTTTCTTTGCCAAGCTTATCAACAATGGTCAAATGAAATTGCTGGAGTAAAAGTAACCATATAATAATGTGAGCATTCACATCCAATTTATTCATTAAATATCAAATTCTAGCATGATCAATGTGCCCAAAGGTTTGATAGCCTGTGATGTAATGTCTGAATTTGTTTAAGGAGTGTACAACATCTAGGAGTTTCTTTTTGGTGACTGTATAGTTTATTTCTACCTTTGACAAGTTTTTGCTAATAAAGTATATGGCATAAGGAAACTTTTCATCAATTTGTCCCAAGGTTGCTCCTATCACTTTTTTCAAGGAATTTATGTGAATGTGGAAAGGTAGGGCCCAGTTTGGGCCTCTCAGAATTGGGGCGGTCACGAGATTGCTCTTCAAGGTATCTAGGGCTTCTTGACAATTTTATGACCATATAAACTCGACATCTTTACCTAAAAGGACAAACAAAGGAGAGGCTAGCTTGCTGAAATCTTTAATGAATCTCCGATAATACGCAGCTAAAACTAGGAAACTTCTGACATATCTCACCTTTTGAGGAGGTGGGACCCTTTGGATGATGGCAATTTTGTTGGGGTCCACCTGCAGTCCTTATTGAGATATTGCATGACCTAGCACGGTCCCTTCAATCATAAAAAATTCACATTTTTATGGGCTGAGGGACAGGTTCATCTCAATACACTTGTCTAGAACTTTTCCTAGGTTAGAGAAAGCTTCTTGAAAGTCATAGCCATAAGGAGTAAAGTCATCCATGTATATCTCTACTGCATCATGAACTAATTCAAAGAATATACTCAATACCACTCTTTGGAAAGTGACTAGAGCGTTACACAAACCAAAAGGAAGGACCTAATATGCAAAGGTACCCCAAGGACAAGTGAAAGTTGTCTTATCTTGGTCTTACAGGCTAATTTGAATCTGATTGTACCCGTTAAATCCATCTAGGAAAGAGAAACACTCTTTCCTTGCCAGACCATATAACACTTTATCTATGAAAGGTAAAGGAAAATGGTCCTTTTTAGTGGCTTTATTCAATTCTCGATAGTCGACACAAATTCTCCACTTACCATTTTTCTTTGGCACTAGCACCAAAGGAGAGACCCATTCACTGTCAGAGATGGGATAGATGGATCCTACTTCAAGCAATTTCTGCAATTATTCCTTAACAATATCTTTAAGTGCTAGATTCATCCTCCTTTAAGGTTGCCTGACTGGTTTGCAATATTCCTTAATTTATATATGATGAGTACATACTGAATGGTGCACTCCCTTCATCTCCTTATAACTCCAAGAGAAGGCATCTAAATGTTTTCTCAGTAAGTTGCACAGCTCCTTCTCCTGGGAAGTGGATACAGATGGATTGATTTTCAAGGTTCTTTCTAGGCCGAACTCTATATTATTAACATGGAGAGAGGTCGGGTTGGCCACACAAAGATCAGTTTAGGGGTTGTTTTTGGTTTCTCTCACTATGTCCTCTAAGGATAATACACTGGGAGGTGGATTCTGAATAAAATTTTCAATCATATCATCCTCATATTGTAGTTTTCCCCCCATGATGGTTTCTAATGCACAAAGCGGTGCAGAATAGACTTCATCCTCATCTTCCTCCTCCAACCAGAGAGGTAGATCATGTTCTAGAAAGGGTTGGGTAGGAGTATATAGGATTAACTACTTGTACATATGCCCATTCTTTATGGTCATGTTCCCAGCTCGATAGTTGATGTAGGCATCAGCGATAGCCAACCATGATTTTCCTAGGATGAGAGGATACCCAGTGCCAACCAGGGTCTTCCCAGGATGAGAGGATACCCAGTGAGCTTTGCCTTCAGTTGGAGAACTAAGAAATCAGTAGGGTACTCCCAAGAATCAATGGAGACCATCACATCTTCCACAATCCCTTCAGGGGTCACGGTGGAGTGGTATGCTAGCTGCAGTACGGTCATGGTCTTCCTCAGGGAGCCTTGGAGGTTAAGTTTGAGAATTGTGTCCTTTTTCATCACATTAATGGTAGCTCCCAAACCAATCATGGTATGTGGGATCATGGTGCCATTGATGTGGACATCAACTACTAGGCTTCCAGGGTCCAGATATTTTGGACAGATTACCTACCCCAACATCAAGTCGGACAATTGTCCTATGACATTGATGGTTGGGGCATCTCTCTTGCGCCTTCCTGGATACCTAAATCACTTCTCTTTGATCAACCTATTGTAGATAGGCACATCTTTTATGGCTTGGAGAAGTGGTATCTTCACACATAACTATTTCAATTCTCCCAGGAGTTCAGTTTCTTTTGGGGTAGGCTAGACTGTTGTAGATAGTCTCTCAGGAAAGGGTGGATTTGATTTAGGTTCACTTTCATCTTTATCTTCCTCAACCTCCCTGGGTGGAGGCTGGCTATCTAGGAGAACCTTCCCATATCGCTGGTTAATCTCTTCAATCTCCACGGCATAAGTTGGGCATGATGGTTCTCCACTATACACTTGTTGAGCCTATCTATTGCTTGGGTTCGGGATCGAATGGGAAGGCATTTGGGGTTGCCTTGGTGGAGCAGAAGGCAATGGTTGTGGTTGGGCAAGTGGTGGAGGCAAAAGAGTGGGAGGAGAGTTGTATTGGGGCCTCCACCCCTGATGAGATGCATTCCAGTGAGGTTGTGGTTGAGCATAGGATTGAAATGAATGAGTGGCTGGTTGGGCATGATATTGAGATGGGAAGGACCAAGGAGGAGGCGTGGACTAGGAAGGATGAGCAAGAGGGCCCCAAGAAGGTATGGATGTGACTTGGTTGGGGTGGCAGTATTCCTGAGATGTCCCTTGCATCTCCTGTTAGTATGGTCTAGGTCCATGCGGTCTCCATTGGTTCATGAAATAGAGTGGTTCAGTGGCTCCTTTGGCCCCTTGGTATACTGCTTTAAGTCTGGGCAAGGAAGAGCAATTGTATGTAGAATGATCTTCTTCACAAACTGAACAATATACAATTCAATGTACATTCATTCCTAGGATACCTCCTGGTGCATCCAGGACAAAAAATGGCCAAAGCCCTCTCTGCTTCTCTTGTTTTATTTTGATATGTAAGGTATCCATTTGCATTGCAAAAGTCTGCAGCATCTCACTCTTGAAGTATTCCAGCATGTTTCCAATTTCTCCTTTAATGGATGAATTGGAAGAAGAGGTATTGGCTATGGGTTGACTCCCCCTACCTTTCTTTCTGGCTGCTCTAGGATGGTTTCTAAAAATAGTATTTATGTCCTCATAAGATAGTTGGTATATGTCTCCCCCAACCAACAAATGGAAGGTGTTTAGAAGGTCTTCCGAAATTCCCCTGAGCAGGACCAACTTCAGAGATTCAGAGTCGAGTGTAGACCTGGCCCTTTTTTAACTGAGCTAAAACCTCTCTTCATAATCTTCCAAGGATTCATCACTTCCCATGGTCATTTGAAAGATTTCTTCTTTGGTATACTTTTACCTATAGTAGTCTTGATACTTGTCATTAAAGGCCTACTACATCTAAGCCCAAGTTGTGATGCTATTTCAAAATAACCCCATGAACCAGTGCAATACTGCATCCTTGAGAGTAGAGGGGAATAGTTTCAACTTTCGCTCGTCTTCTACATAGCCATAGGTTTGACGGGTAACAGAAAACTCAAACAAGAAGGTGTTAGGACCTTCTATATTCAAACTATGGAAATGAGGTAGGGTTGAAGGACTTATATTCTTCATTTTGGTGTCCCCATTGGTCTCTTGAATGGAAAAGGTACCCTCTATCTCTCTCCATTTCCCCTAGCACTTATGTTTTCAGCCATCGGCTCAGGAGGGATATTTTCTTCTTCTTCTTCCCCTATAGGTTCTTCAAATATCTTAGGTTTCTCACCTAAAGGTTCTTCTTGATCACTGCCATTGAAGAAGAGATATGGTTGGCTGTGTCAGGTAGTGGGGGTGTTGGGAAAATATTTTCTTGAATTATCTCTATTCCTACAAGGCATGAAAGGAAATCTTTTTGGTTGGTTTTTATTTCTTTTTTCCCCACACTGATAGTACCTGCAAAACTGAAACAAAACAATTTGAAACTAACTGAAATGAACTTGCTGAAATGAAATTTGCATAATTGAAGAGGAAAGAAAGGAAATGCAGAACTGAAAGAAAGGAAGTGACTAATCTACTTTTGCTGAAATGGAAATTTCAGAATCGAAGGAAAGCAAAAAACATGCAGAACTGAAAGAAAGGAAATGACTATTCTACTTTTGATGAAATAAACTATTAGCATAATGTTGCAAGAAGAAAATAGAAGAAAGCAGTAATCACAGAATACTTTGATGCCTCCCCGGCAATGACACCAAAAAGTGGTGAGCACCAGTATTGCAGCAATAATGTTAGAACTCTTGGGCTACCTACTTTACTCTTATCAACCTGGTAGTTCGTAACAAACTTGGAAGCGACGATGCTATATGCACAAGTACTAGTTCTTACTGCAGGTTGTCACTTGGTCAACTGGCACAAGATCACTAGGAGCTCAAGCAAAATTTTATGGATTCCAAAAGAATATCTATATGTGATGAAAGGAAAAAGAGAGAGATTACTCTACTGATGTTATTCTACTTGTATAAAGGAAGACTAAAATGTAAAGCAAACCTAGTAAACCCTAATTAAACAACTAATCCTACTTTTGTAGAAAGAACTATGAGAACCATGAAATGAATGTCATTACCTACTCAAGGAAGTAAATAAAATCTACTCAAGCTATTTCTGGAAGTAAATGAGAAAAAAACATCTTTTTGGATTTCTATGTATTTTTATGTGAATTTTACATGCATGTATTTTATTGTATATGAAGGTGGAAGCGAATAAGTGGGGTTGAAGGGCGAATTTGGGACATGAGAGGATGTAGGATGGTGTGGATGGTTCCTAGGAGGTCTCAGGTGGCTTTCTAGAGGCTTTTCCCACACTCAACCTTCAAAAGAAAGCCTAAAGGAAAATCTACAGGAGGACATAGGGGATCTACAGGTGGTCTACAGGAGGAAGCCGAGAGCAGTTTTGGCTATTTTGAGGGTGTGAGAGTGGGTGGAAAAGGTGAATGAAGGTTGGAATGAAGTTTTAGGGCACCTAGGGTCTACTAAGAATCATTAGGAGAGAGAAATATGATAGGATCTGCTCAAGGAGAGAAGAATGAATTCTATGGAAAATGTAGGAAACTAAGGCATAATTGAGGGGAGACTTGGCGACCTGTAGGGCATGGATCAGATGGAGAATGGAATGGCTAATAGGTTGGCCTGCTATTAGAAGATATCTACTGCATAAACATCTAACATGCAACCAATGAGATTAAGCAAGCAAGGAAATAAGCATATCTAAAAAAAAGAGTTTTTACATCAAGTAAACTATGATCTATGAAAGGGAATGTTGATAACCATTGCAGGAAAATAAAGCATGAAAGAAGACTATTGAAAATAATTAAATGAGCATGATGAAGAAGTTCTGAAGAAAAGCTAAACTAGACTATTAACTAACTAAGAAGCTGCAAACACTAGAGATCCTTTGAATGAGGAAAATCTGTGTTTTTGGGGCAGCAAGAGGGACTTTGCCTCAAATAATGATCCCAAAGGGAGGAGGAGAGGCCAAGGTGCTATTGCTATCATTTTGGATCTTTTCTTTATCACTACTTAATCTTCTATAGAAAGCACAAAAGGAAGCAACCTATTCTTAACCATGAAAGAGATTCATCAAACAGCTACTAATCTACAAACTGAAACAAAGTATATAAATACAAATAAAGAGGAGCTTGGATACTTGGATTGGGCCCTAACCCAAGAGCTTCGGCCCTTTGAGGTAACTCGGTGCTAGCTCAAAACGTATTCCATCTTTATTATCAAAACAATAACAAGATTACATGAAACTATCAAAATAATAAGCTCGAAGTTGAGCAAAGTTTACATAAGAAATACTACAGCAAAAATCCAACAAAAATCTGACCCTATTGAGGCCCTAAGCCTCTCTACTTATACAATTGAAGCTACCAACAACTTCCTTAAAATCAAGGAGGATTGGCTCCCAAAACTTGAGATAATCATCAGTTATCCTCCACTAGCTTGGCTGCCTCCTAGTGCATTGATTTGGTTGTTTGTACTCTGAGCTGAATGAAGGGGAATTCGAAGTGGGGAGTAATAAGTGAGGGGGATTCCCTCCTATAATTCCTCTCCTTTGTCCACTTCGAGTTATTGCTATAATTTTTCCACTGAATCTTTGACTTTGTCTTCAAAATTCAACAATAAGCTACATTAAACACATATTAGACCACATGGCATCATAACTAAATCAACTCACTCCATAAGCATAAATATAATCGCGAAAACATACAATAAGCTAAGAGAATGGTTGGTTTGACTCTGTTAGGAGGTAAATGAGCCCATATAATTCCCCATTTATGGGGCTCATCACTTACTTTGAAAAACAATTCCTTACAACAATGTATTTGTGGCTTAATTGGGAATTTATGTGGTTTAGTTTGAAATAAATTTGCCTTCTATGGAGTAGTTGTGGCTTCTATGGCTTATTTGGGAATTTATGTGGCTTAGTTTGAAAAACAAATTGCCTTATGTGGAGTATTTGTGGCTTTTATGGCTTAATTGGGAATTTGTGTGGCCTAGTTTGAAAAATCATTTCCTCTGTAGAGTATCTATGGCTTTTGTGGCTTAATTGGCAAATTTTTGTGTCTTAGTTTGAAAAGCAATTGCCTTCTAGCCTATATCTGTGGCTTCTATGGCTTAATTGGGAATTTATGTGGCTTAGTTTGAAATAAATTTTCCTTATGTGGAATAGTTGTGCCTTTTGTGCCTTATTTGGCAATCTATATGGCTTAGTTTGAAAAAAAATTTCCTTATGTGGAGTATGTATGGCTTTTGTGGCTTAATTGAGAATTTTTGTGTCTTAGTTTGAAAAAAAAATTCCTTTGTGGAGTATTGTGGCTTCTATGGCTTAATTGGGAATTTTTGTGGCTTAGTTTGAAAAAAATTGCCTTATGTGGAGTACTTGTGGCTTATTTGGAAAATTTTGTGGCTTAGTTTGAAAAAAAAATGCCTTTTGTGGAGTATTTATATCTTTTGTAGCTTAATTGGGAATTTGTGTGTCTTAGTTTAAAAACAAATTGCCTTTTGTGGAGTATCTTTGGCTTATGTGGCTTAATTGGGAATTTTTGTGGCTTAGTTTGAAAAAACAATGCCTTTTGTTGAGTATTTGTGGCTTTTGTGGCTTAATTGGGAATCTTTGTGGCTTAGTTTGAAAAAACATTGCCTTCTGTGGAGTATCTGTGGCTTATGTGGCTTAATTGGCAAATTTTGTGGCTTAGTTTAAAAAAAATTGCATTCTGTGGAGTATTTGTGGCTTTTGTGGCTTAATTGGGAATCTTTGTGGCTTAGTTTGAAAACAAATTGCCTTCTGTGGAGTATCTATGGCTTTTGTGGCTTAACTGGGAATTTATGTGCCTTAGTTTGAACAAAAAACTCCTTCTGTGGAGTAAATGTTGCTTTTGTGGCTTAATTAGCAATTTTTGTGGCTTAGTTTGGAAAAAACAAAATCCTTCTATGTAGTATCTGTGGCTTCTGTGACTTAATTGGGAATTTATGTGGCTTAGTTTGAAAAAAAATAAAAAAATCCTTGGAGTATTTAAAGCCATCTCAAGTTCTCAAAAAGGATTGGATATGAAGTCCTTTGTTAAACCACATTGAATTTTTATAGTTTATTTCATATATTCATGTTGAGCTAGATATTTCCCCTAGGATCATTGCATTGGTCCATAGGATCATTGAGATAAGAATTCTAGTGACAAATGAGATATTAGAATTGACTTGGAGTACTTTAATCCATCTCAAGTTCTCATAAAGGATTGGATATGAAGTCCTTTGTTAAACCAGATTCCATTTTTACAGTTTATTCAATATATTCGTGTTCAATTAGATATTTCCACTAAGACATTGAGATTAGAATTAAAGTGACAAAAGAGATCTTCGATGAAATTTGAATTATAAACATATGGTGATATGTTTATCTTGAACAAATTTTTAGCTTTTGTTTGTTTTCCATTTTTATGAATGGTTATGCTTCATATAAGATCGACATTTTATACTTGAATATTTATTTTCCATGTTTCCTTGGGATCATGGATATTAGAATTTGATCGATAAAAGAGATCTCTAAATTGATTTGGGTACATTATGCAATCTCAACGTTTGTAGAAAACATTTGATTTCAGGTCTTTTGTTAAACCGATTTGAATATTTACAGTTTTTTCAATTTTTTCATGTTAAGTTGATGTTTCAAAAATTCGATATCATATCACATTTAACGTATGATATGATATATTGGCACAAATATCATGGTATCTTAGGACTCGTATGTTGCTTCTAATTAGTCTTAATTCATAAGAAGAATGACTTTGTGCACTTTATTCACTCTTCAGGCATTCTCAAGGATACCCTAAATTTGATATGGTGATTTCTAATCTCTTGAACAAAGTTATAATTTCTTATTATTTTAGGTTTTAGTGAATTTCATGGCTATCCAAATACACATTCGAACTTACATTGCAACAGACCAAAAAGGGATGGTAATTTCATCCACATTGCAATTTGGTTGCAAAAAAAAAGTCATGCCACCCTTATGCTTGATGGCCTCCATTTTCTAAATTGCCCAAACTTTTTGAAGTGCCTTCCTGAGTCAAGTTTCTACCATATTCTTGAGTCCAGTTTACTCCTTGTAACCATGGAGGGATTGACCATTTGAAATGTCCACTTGTGCTACTAACCCCAACACTAACTTGAGGTGGCCTATAATACATAGGATTTACCCCTACAATGGTAGGTGTATAGGGGGTGGGTATAACCCCTGGTTGATAGTGGGGAACTTGGATGTTAATGAGGTCTTCACATGATGGTGTATGATCTGTAATGTGGTCCAAAGTGTTGGACATCATCCTATTTTCCTCCAACTAACTTGCACCATATTCTTCCATGTTTGTGACCCCTTCTTTTTCTAGCACTTCTTGAGCCATTCTTTCCTCCCTCTCTTGCCTTGCCAACTGTTTTTGATGTTCCTTCTCTTCCCTTGTTATTTTTCTTTCAAGCCTTTCCTTTTCCCGAGTTGTTGCTGTTGTAACCCTTGAATCTCTCTTTTCCTTGGCTAACTCCTTCTTTCTCTATTTAGATTTCTAAATTTCAATTTTTCTACACTCAAACTTGAACATTAGGTTCATATATTCTTCATAGGTGAGTAACTGTGAACTCCTCTCTAACTGAAGATAGCTTGTTGTTGAATGTGTTGATGAGGCCTTCACTCTCTCCACTGATAGCTTTAGGAACCTACCAAGTATTGTTTGGTTCATTTTCACATGCTCATGATGGCTTGACACTTGCCTTTCAACCTGAGGGGAACCTGATTAAACCCCATTGTTGTCCCCATTTGGTACTTCATTTTGAATATACTCTTCTTCAAATGGTCCATTATCCACAAAATAATGAAAAATTTTAGTGCTCAAATCTGCTGGTTGAGAAGGCATTTCCATGCTTTCATCATTGGTGGAAGACACATTATGTTTGTTATTATTCATCATGGCCTCTGCCAACCATGATGGTGGGGTTACTTGGTTTGGCATGCTATATTGGTCATTGTTGATTCTTGTTACATTCTCATTTGAAACCACAATTGCATTGTCATTTTCATGATCAACTGCCTCATTTGGAATATCAAATGCAAAAAAATATTAGGTACTTTAATGGGTGTGGCATCCTCCATGTTATTGAAAATTGGTTCATTATTGAATTGTGTCTCACATACATGTTCATCATCATAAAGGTTCCCTTTAGAAAGGGATATCATACCTTCAACAACAATAGCATCTTCCTACCAATCCACATATTCTTAGGCATCAACCTGGTCATGTAAGTCCTATGCTTCATAACCTTCCACAACAAATTCTTGGTTGCAACTAGCATCATTAATAAGAGCATCAACATTCAATGTCCAAATTCCAGTCCTCCTAAATCCAACCTTGATATTAGAAGGTGTTATAGCCTTTTAAATGCTTTACTTGCAAGCTCATATAGCTCAAATACTTTTACCCCCACCCTTGGATTCTTTTCCACCCATGAAGGTCGCTATGCCCTGAAATAGTTCTTGAAAGGCCCAAACACATTGGCATCAAGGGGTTGCAATCTGTGAGTGGTATGAGCTGATAGTGTTAATAGGTCAATGCCCAAATGGTTGACCTCCTCAATCATCTACACAACCATGTGGCTTCCATGGCCATCTAGGATTAGTAGGTGTCTATTTTCAGGCAAGACACCACCTAGCACAGATGCAATGAGGTCAAAAATCCAATTCAAGAAGAGTTCCTTTGTCATACATGCATGGGGAAGTGCAGCCATGCATGCACCTAGTTCACAATTTTGTATATAATTTTTAAGTTGTGTTTTTCCTTTGAATAAATAAAAACCTAGGATTGAAGAACCAATTTCATTGACACAACAAAGTATAGTGATCCACTCCCTTCTCCTAGGAAAACATTTTGGCACATTTCTGCTCCCTCTCTTAGCAATTACCCACATGCCACAATTCCTTCCACCCTCTAAGCCTATTTCGTCACATTTCTAGATATGGTTTGGGGCATAAGAGTGTTTCTCATATGCATTGGAAAGGGTGTCATAGAACTTATACACAATTGCAAGGCATAAATTTAAATACATGTCTCTGTCAAGACCCTTCGTTGTTCATAAGACAAGGTCTGGATGCCTTTTTTTAAAGCCACTCCACCAAGGTTTTCTAGGAAACCTGTCTTTGAAGGGTTTTTGCCTCCCCTAACATATTTGAGCTACTATGGATTTGAGTTGTATCAACTCTACCCCATGTCCCATTTGGGCCATCTCCTTACACCACACAACCACCTTGACCTCCACCTCTTCAATCATAATAGTAACAGGCCCTCTATGCTTTGTATTAGCTAGCCCATTAATCCAATAATGTATGCTTGAGGATGCAATTCCATGTTTTTTGCAGATTCACGTACTGAATATCCCCTGAACTCTATGTCATCAATTGCACCTAGCATGTCTTCCTTTGTCCACCCCCTTATGGCACTAATCTTCTTAGTTGAGCTTGCATCTTGTATTGTGGTTGAGGGTGGCTTCATGGTAGATGGATGGACAGTGGGATCTATGGCCACATGGGCATTCTCAACATAATTGCATGGAGCATTGGCAGCAATGACATCATCGACCATTTCATCTTCCAATGAAGTGAATCACTATTGGCCACCATTGGTCCCTTGCCTCCTCCTGTTCCTTATATGATCTGTAATTGAAACTCATGGCATGGCTACAACAACATGCATATTGTTAAAATTTATTTCTTTCAGTGGAAGTTGTTTCAGCAATAGAAAATCAGTCTTATTTGAATAAGAAAATTAAATATGAAAATGGTAATCAATAATTGCAACCTGCATAATAGAAACTCGGTCTTATTTATTTCCTAAAATTTAAATATGAACAGGTTAATCAATACTTGCAACCCGCATATATTTCAATAAGAAATTTTTGTGTTTGAATTGACTTGAATCTCCATACACAGGTTGCAGTGTTTGGTCATATCTTAAAACACTCCAGTTCTATAGATTTTCAGCTACAACTACTTCCAATTATACCATGCTTAGAGGCATGACATTTATTACATACAAGATGCCAAATTGATGTGATTAAGGAATGATCAGGCCTATGTGTTTTGACTCAGATGCTTTGTTATTTTTGTCTTTGTTGTCTTTTTTTGGCATGATTAATTTTTTGTCTCTATTGACTCAGATGTTATGGTTTTTTCTTTGCAATTTCACACCGAGAAGCCTAATGTTTGTCAAAATTTGAGATAAGGATTTGTTTAAATTTGTCCTTCACAAGAATCTTGGTAGGTTTTTTTTAGTATCTATAGGCCTATATTATACTTCATTTTCCTATTGATAAGAAAAAAGGGAATAGATAACATGCGTGAGGAATTTTCTATTTCCTTTCTTAAAATTTAAACATGGAGATTTATCTTGGCCATTTCCATGGTGTCTGCCAATAATGTTTGTCAATTTAAGTATTATTATCTATTTCTTCCATTGTGTTGTTTTAGGTGTTGAATAGATATTGATTGTGATATCAATATTAAAAACTTCTTTGCATAACGCATCAAATTTCTATTCCATCACATTCTGCTTTTACATTATGGATTGATGTTGACTACCTTTGTCGTCCACCACTTCAGCAACAAAGGTCTTGTTCAACCACTATAACTCAATAAGTTTAAAACTCTTGGTTTCTTTGGTTCTTAAATAACTAGTTTCCAAGGCCCATTCATTCAAATTTACCTTTAGATATTCATTGGAAGTTACTATGTTTTTCACTTGACAACCTACTCAATGCTAGTCACCTCATGTTTTCTTTCCATATAGAATCAATAGTGGAAGTTGACAAACATTCTCATGGAATTTGTCTAGTGATGTGTTGTGGCCCTTATAGGGAAGGGTACAATTTGATAGAGGATGAAGTGCCTATGATTAGCCTTGATATGCTTGAGCTTCTGGATTTTTTTCTTCTTTCTTTTTATAGTTTATGCTACTTGGGCTATTGTGGATAATTTTGGAGTGGATAAAAATGGAAAGATAATATTATGTTTGGTTTTGGTCTTGCAAATTCTAGGGATGGATTGGATTGTGATAAAATATCCTACTTTCCCATCTTCTATTCTTATAGATCCATGGGGTTCTACTACTACAAGGAATGGCATTCCAAAATGCAACCCACTAGGATATCTGCAAGTAGAAATTTCATATCTAGACAGTAGTGATCAAAGCATGGAATTGCTTTAGGTACCTCATAATCCATCTACATTAACTTATTCCCTATCCCAATAGAAAAATGATTTCTATGAACCCAATAAATAATGGGGATGATCTCTTCGTTTACAATGTTTAGGTTAGAACCTGAATCTATCAAATCTTTCAATTTAAAACTTTGGCCCTTGATCTTTATTTTTTATGAGGTTGTGATACTTTTGATGGTGTATGGAAAGTATCCTCATTGCATTAAGTTTGTACATATGTTGAGTATCAAATATATTAATGTTTGGATTTCCCTTTTCATCAAAATATTCCAATGGAGGTTGAATTTGTCCAAGTTTCCTGATTTTTTCTTTTAATTCACTTATCTCTTGTCCGACCCAGAGATTTGTTTGATTCTTTTGTTCTATCATACTGATTTTTGCTCTGAGTACTATGACTTCTTTCTTTAGAATGTTTATTTCTTTTCCTAAATCATTCACTGTAAGGGTTGTGTTCTCTCATTTCTGTTATGTCTTATGAATGATTTGGTATTTCTTTCAAAACTTGCATCAACAAAATTACGCTTTCTACCTGTGGGGCCAAGAATTTATGAGAACTTACAAGATTTCACCATTGTTTTAAGGAAGGAATACAAAATATTTGTCTTCATATCTCCTTCAAGAAAAGGCTTTGTTTGAGAATTCATTTGTGCGTCTCCATCTCCTCTTCCTTGAGCCATACAAACCTTTATGAGCTTTCTTCTTCACTGCTACAATTAATGCTTTCAATATTGCAATTACAAACATTGGGATATTTACAAGAACAATGATTAGTAATCAATAGGGCTTCTTGTTGAATCATTTAGATATATCTTTAGAATCTATTTAAAAGTTTGAAGTTTTTTTACTTGAAGAACAACATCATTCATCTAAAACATGGGCTTCTTCTGTTTTAATATGAAAAGGATGATGGAAACATTGATTTGTATTGTGTCTGTCTAATCCACACCTATTATAATGAGCAAAGACTATCTGTTGTGAACTTTCTACCTTTTCATTGATCATTTCAAGTCTTTCTTGTGATGGTTTTACTTTAACTCTACTGGAGGCTTCTCCTTGTGGGCATCTATTTCTTAGGTGGCCTAATTCCCACACAAACAACAAGTAAAACTTTGCCTAGAATTAATTTGTAGTTTACATTCCATGGATCAATGAGAAAAAGCCATGAGGTCCTTGAATTTGTGTCTTTTGAGAGCTAAAGAGCAGAAGGTAACATTAAGAGATTTCATGAAGGTTTTCAATCTCCTTGATTCATGCATTCCGTGCTAGATATCATATTCGATTGTTGAATAGTAGGCCTACAAGGCTATGACAAAATATTGTTCATTATGTAGACTATGACATTCATTAAGGATTAAAATCTCTTCTATTGCCTATACCTAACACTAAATCCATGCCTAGGTGACTGTTATGATGTAAAACGGTCTCATAAGGCTACATTCCTTATTTTTCTTAAATTCATCAACATTTACTTACACTATATACATGAGTGAAAGATGGAGGTTATGTGGGTGCATCAGAAGCATAAATTCTATACTAATGAAAAGGCTAACCGAATCATTAACTTCAACATATTATTGACTACTTATTGAGTTGTGTTGAATGACAAGGTTGTTCTCTCAAAGATCAAGTTGGACTACCTTATGATCGATGCACATATCTAATGGAGAATAATAGATCGTCATCATATGTTTCTCTCTATGGATTCAGTACCAAATAAGTGTTAGATTACTGGAAAGTCTAGGAACCTTGTTCTGGGGCATAGATTTTATTACGTCTTCCACTTCTTTGATAGATATCTCTCTTATGAGAGCCTCATTTTTCTCTTAGGTAACCAAAGTTGAAATGTGATGGATTATTTTTTGTATAACATTTGAATGACATAGAAGTTGAATTTCACACACATAAGCTAAATTGCATGTTGGGAATGATTAATTTGTTCTTTGTTGACTCAGATGCTATGGTTGTTTGTCTGCAATTTCACACTAATAAGCTAAATTGCACACACAGTTTTTTCATATGGTAAGTTAATTGAATATTTGGAAGATTAAAAATAACAGAAAGAAATAAAGGGAAAAAAATGAAGTTTATGATTTAAATTAATGGAAGATTCCAAAAACCAGAAAGAAAATACTTGAATTATTCCAACCTGATTACAATTTGCACAGTATCTGATTGAGTGAATTTAGCTACATATGAGTAGAATGAAATTTTATGAAGCAATTGTGAGGTGGCTTTATAGATTTTTGTTGTTGAATTTGATTGGAAGGGAGGATTGACATGGATTGTTTTATTTCAAATTCAAATGTGTGTTGTGGATTGATTTAGATGTCATCCAATGGATGATAAAATATTATGGTTGATCCTTGTGTTTTCTTGGGTTTAATTCCTGAATCTTGTGTGTTGGTGTCAATTGTTGCTTTGAGCAGGTTGCATTGACGAACATATATGCAATTATGGCTAACACATACATTCTTTATTCTTGTGGAGGTAGCAATGAACTTTGGCCACAGTTGCTCCAGTTTATAGTTACTAGGGTGTTGGCTTGAGGGGGCCTGACCCAAGTTCGGTGTTAGTTAGCCAAACAAATCCCTACACTACTAGCCCTTTCGGCACCAGCCCACGCAGAGCAGACATAAGTCTCACCCTAAGTAGTATGGGGGGATGATGGAACCGAGTTTCCACACCCTTGAGATGGTTTTGATGTCAGTTTATTCCAGCTAGACCTACCTTCATGCAGGTTGCTTAACCCTCTGTTCCACCCTTCAGTACCTTCGTGAAAGGGTACAATCGGCTTCTGCACAGCCCTAACTAGGGGTTGAAGTACTTTCGCGTTGATAGGGTAGCAAACTGTGATATCTTCCAAACTAGGCTAAGTTTCCTTCTTATCTTATTAACAAATTTTAGTAGCTTCGCATAAACAGATGTTCTTACTTGCGTTCACTTAACCAATACATTTACATACATTCACGCATCATATAAACGTTATAAGTGAAATTCATACCCAATGTAACAGATGCATAAACATGAAATAAAGACATAGAAATTGAATAATATTTATCTTTATTGATAATTCCAAATTATTATAGATTCGACCCGCCCTGCGCACTTAGCTGCAGGGGTCTGCACACTCAGTTGCGAACTTCTAGGCCTCTACACACTCAGTTGTAGAGCCTCTACCTATGCTATGACCCAAGACTTAGACTTCTACTTTAGGGTTATCTCCTGCATAATTTCTTCATCGCTTAATTTCTCTTACTACTTAGAGCTTAACTCTATTTATACAATCCCATGGTCCATGGAACATGGGTAGATCTTCTACAGTCGACATTACATTTCCAAAATAAGGGTGAACAACCCAATGACTCTTTTAACATCTACGCACTTCGCAACCATAAAATGCAGAGTATTTACTCTTGGATTACAAAATTTCACCAAAATATGGGATTTAAACCCCAAAAATTCCCTTGGGGGATCCCATTCCCAACAGGCCCCCAACACAAACATCGTGACCTGCCCTTGAGTCACTTTGCAGGTGTAGAGATCTTAGCACAAAGACCTCCCAACTCCGTTTGGATCACCGCAACTTCAGCAGCAGACTGAATGGCCGCCTGTTGGACTTCTTCCACTCACTACTCAGTGATTGCCACTGAACTGCTGCCCTGAATCTTTTGTTGAGCTGCCTGCAGTTGCACAAGCTTTCCTTCAATGGAGGTTGTGATCATATATGCCACATCCATCCATGGTTGTAGACGTGCTTTTAAGACCGATTCTTTGTGCTGAGCGGCATCTACCTGTTCCTTGAGCGCCTTTGCCTCCTGCATCCATGTGAGCCTTTGTGTAAGGGAAACCGTCTATGCAGTCCCTTTGACTTTGTCATATTTTTTTTTTAGCTTGCATGCCTCTGTCTCCAGGCGCTCTACATTCGGGTCCTCCTACAGGGTGGTTAGGACCTCGAATGACTGTTCAAAAAGTTGCATGCAATCTACCACTACACTGTCAAGCATTATTGTTGTTGTTGTAACAACGGTGGTACGTTGTTACCTAACTTTTGATAGAGTTAAAGGCTGAGCTCACAATTGTAATTTTGCAATTTGTAGGTTCAACTCCAACTGAACCCAAGCCATCTCTGCTTGAGCGTCACACACCCCTATGGCCAACTTGCGGGCACGTGCCTCTACCGGTTCTTCTTCCTAAATGTCCAACTTTGGGACCATTCGGAAGGCTTCCTCCGCTACTTGCATTATTTTCTTATTCTACTTCACTGCCTCATTGCGTTACAGCCCCAACTGCTTGATGTTGATGCGCTGCTCACTTATCACCTGTAGAGTGTGACTCTCCTGAGCCCTGAGTTCTCTGGTGACTCCATCCTGTAAGAGGTAGAGCATCTCTCAAGGGAGCGCAGCCACATTCAATCCTACCCCTTTCAAACTGCTAACCATGGGCCTATCGACCTCATTTTCTGTAGTGAGTGCCCCATCAAGTAGCAGTACTACATTGGTCACCCTTATATGCAACATCTCCTCGGCAGCTGAATTGTTGATCGTGAGGCTGGTGGAAACTATGCCATCTTGTGGAGTGTGAACCTGCAACTCCTACAGCTCTATATGAAGAGCACCAATACCAACTACTACTACTCTTCGAACTGTTGGAGGGCCTCCGCGATGATATCCCTCATTGTTTCTTTGATATCATGCAAATCCCCCTCAGTGAGGGTGATTGGGTCGAAGGATGTCTTTGATGCCTTGGTTTTCTTTCGTGGCACTACCTACTCTTGCGGTCGCAAATGCTTGAGTTGGGTGGATGTTGATTGTGGGTCCACACCACCTTCTTCTGCCTTTGTTTCTGCCCCAGGCCCAAGCAAAGGTGACTTTTATCTTTCGCACTCTTCTCCTCCTGCTTTCTTTTGTTCCGCCAATTTCGCAGCATCACGCATTTCCTGGGCCTTAGCCTCTGCTTCCTCTTTTCTGTGCTTCTCTATTAGTTGCGCCATTCGAAGCTTGGTTTCTTCCTTTTTATGCTGCGTAGCAGACTTGTTTGTTTCCACTCCGGAGCCTACTAGAGTGTGCCACCCCGGAAGCCAAGACTCAAGGACTACAAAAATAACATCATTAGTCGCTAGATATGGTAGGTTATGCCATGTCTTCATAGGGTCCTTCTGGGACTTGGTAAAGACATGGTGGAAATCTACTTTGAACTCTGCAAAGCTCTACAAACTGGTGTACAGTGTGGGCAACAACCATGGCTTACAATTGATCCCCATCCAGATATTCATCTCCATTAAGATCCAAAAGATCTTGCTTTCTTTTATATGCTACATGTCCTCGGTCACCCACAACGAAGTGTACTTCACTGCCTCTGGAAGGTATGGTGCAACCGAAGGGAATTGGTTGTCTTTAGGCAGCTCCCATGCCACCAGTACAATCGGGAGCAAAATCCATGCTTAGTGGAATGTCTTGCCCTGCTTCTGTGCCTCACGATAGTTCGCAAGGATCTCACCGCATAGATAATTTGCCTAGTTGAACTGAACTCCTTCAGTGCATTGGGCCGCTAGTGCAATCATAGGCACATGCACCTCATCCCTGGCACTTTTGCATCACCTTCCCTGCTAAAATTTTTGTTGTGACCTTAACTAAAAGGTTATTAATGTTGGAGATGGAATATCCCCACTTCTTATTCTCCAACTTGAACTTCTTCTTCATCACTTCTGTGACGTCCAACTCGCCACCTTTTCCTTTTGATATATTGGCTGGATCCTCCCCTAAGTAAGGTAGTCCTGTGATTTGATGAATCAAGCGGTCTGTGATGGGAATGGGCTCCTCCAAAAACAAACATCCATCATGCACCAAGCAGAGCAGCTACATGATGATGAAGATGATCACTAGGGCACTGTGGTAATGCGGCACCCAGAGCAGGTTTAATAACTTAGATTTCTCTACAACCTTGAGCCATGTGCACAACTCCAATTCAATCGTTTCAGATATCACGTCAATCCATCGGTGCATTAGTTGCTCAGTCGCTAAATGCAGGAATTTCTCATGATCCACGAGGTCCCAATCTTCAAATTTTAACACAGAAACTTGCCCTAAGTGCGACCCCTCAAAAACAATATCATCTAGGAGCAACGGAGTTTGCAAGGATCTCTTGCTCTCATCTATGTCCTTCGACACCTTGGCTTTTCCCTTGCATGGAGGAAAATATTCTTGTAACTAGGTAATAGGGTTCGCACCCTGGGTTTCAACTTCCATTTCCACATCCTCCTCATCCACCAGGATTTCTTCAGATTCTTCCTCATCAGCCTCCAGATTAATGGCCTTCCCCTTTTCCTGCAAGGTGAGATTGGTCCTCTGTGGGTTTCTTGGTGAGATGTGCACCAAGATCATAGTTTGCTTATCTTTCTTTGGTATCAGTGTTCTGGGGGATTTAGGGACTTCAACTATTGCTCTGGCACTCTCTAGGGCTTCTACTACTACAATTTCTTATGCAGCTTCCTCAGTTGTCGACATCATTCTAGTCAGGAGGTCCTGCGTCTCCTTTGGCAGTGTTTCAAACACTGAACTTGCTCTCAAAGCCTCAAAATTCATAAGATCCATACACACATGATAGCGCACAATTAAATTGTCAAAATGCCAAGTGTTTTTCATTAGATAGCCACCTGCGATTTATAGGGCTTTTTGAATTCAAATTCAACCATTCCCCCCACATTCAACCCATTAATGCTAGATTGGTGGCTGATTTTCAAGAATCTAAGCCATAAAGTTCGCCTTAAATTTCTTCCACCCACTCCATTTGGCCACAAACCGACCATAAAATTGTGAAGAGTGACTTTAACAGTCACTTTATGGTGGACCTACGTGCTAGCACAACTGTCTTTGCATGGTCGCAAACCCTGTGACACTTCATTGCTTCGCGCAGTCCTGAAATCGCACAGCTCCCCAACCCAGGCAGTGTGATTTATAGTCCCACGCCTCCTTTCAGTTTCCTAGAGTGCTAAGACTATGCTTCTGTCGCATAGTCAGATGGTCGGGCCACCTGTGTATGGCTTTAATCGACTGCCATTCACCTTTCTTGGGAAGGGATCTTCATTTAACTTAACCAGCTGGACTGTGCCACCATCGATAATCTCCTTAATAACATAGCGCCCCATCCAATGCATTCTGAATTTCCCTAGAAATTTATCAAACTTACTATCATACAACAGCACCAAGTCATTCACCTTAAAGGTGCGCAACTTAATATGTCGGTCACGCCATGCTTTTTCATGCTGCTTTTGGACCTGCTGGTGAAATCCAGCCAAAAACCTCACTTCTTCAAGCTCATCCAACTATGCAAGCATCTTCCAGGGCTTCGCGATCCATCATATTTGTGAGAGCTACTATGTGCAGACTAGGCATGATGTATTCCATAAGCATCACTGCTTCAACACCATAGACAAGCCTAAAAAGGGTTTATCCCGTCAGCTTTTTGCATGTTGTCCGATAAGCCCACAATACTGCAAGTATATGTAGGTCCCAATAGTTTTGTTGAGCATTGCAAACCTTGGTCAGTGTGGTCTCCAACACTTTTTTGAACACCTCCACTATCCCGTTAGCCTGTGGGTGATAAGGTGTGCTCTTTTGGTTATATACCTAAAATTATTTTGTCAACGTGCTAATCATTTCATTCAGAAAGTGCATACCTTGATCACTCATCAAAATCTTTGGGCATTAAAATCGCATCAGTACATTTTCAAATAGGAACTTCATGGCCGTTGCACCCATGCAATCCTTCACTAGTTGTGCTTCTGCCCAACAAGTCAAGTACTCCATCGCAATGATAATGTACCTTGTGCCTATCTTTCCTTGGGGCTAAATAGGTCCTACAAAATTGATTGCCCACTTCTCTAAAGATTGCAACATCATTTGTTGATTCAAAGGCATTTCATCCCTCTGCGATGGCCTGCATGTTCTTGGACATACATCACACACCTTGCAATATGGTTTTGAATCTTGATGAACGATTGACCACCACAACCCAACGGATAGAATCTTATGCGTGGTTTCTCTCCCTATTTAATGTCCTCCCGCAACGCCGCCATGCACATCCATGAGGATTCTTCTTCGTTGAAACTTAGGTACATATCTTTGCAATATCTCATTAGTCCCCATCTTGTATAGATTCCCAGCAATGACAGAGAAATCTGTCACACACACCACTAATTCCTTCTTTTGTTGGATAGAGTATCCTTCCAGTGCAGTTCTTGTTGTTAGGAAGTGCATTATATCCTCAAAATGTCCATCTGCGATGCACACGGCAAAGAGTCATGTGTCAGGTAATCCTTCCTCCAAATTAGTGGGTTCCTCCCTTGTCTCAATGCACGACAAGTGATCTGGTCCTGTGTTCAATCATCCAAGCTTCACAACAACTTAAAAATTGTACTCTTGGAATAATAAGAGCCATCTGCAAATTCACCCCCCAACACAGGCTTATTGACCAAGTACTTTAGCACAGAGTATAGGTGCACCTACTCAGGTTAGGGCTTTTCTCCATAGGCCTGCATCCATCTGGCTAGATGCACACATGGATCATTATGCCCAATGGACTTGTCTATCAGTCACATCTTAGGCTTCCCAAATCATGCTCGCATCATTCTCCTACATTTGCACCATTCATCGAAACTTCCCTTGTGCGTACCCCACCATCTTGCGAGCGTAGCGTGTAGTGCCCAGTCCAAGGCCTGGAAGTGTTGCTTTTCTGGAACCTCCCTTTCAAATGCATCGAAGAAGGTATCTACCTCATTTAGACAATCATAAATAGGCAAATTTCTTACCTCTGATGAAACACAATGCAGCGACTGGGTCATCATGTTGCAATTCATCATAGTTACTTCATGTAACCGATTCTACCAACGTTCTATTTCTTCATCGGAATCCTTAGTGTAGGAACTCTCGCAATCCCATGTAATCTACCCATCTATGGTGGGATTCACCTAGCCTTGGGCTCGCACTGTTATCTTATAGGTGCAATCCAGATCATCATCACTCTCATAGTTGTGGACTGGTTCCATATAGCACGATCCTTCAGTAGGATCCAAGGGTATTACTACGTACAGTGATTTCTTCTCAAAGATCACCTTTCACTTCTTCATATTGATTGCCCTGTCATATCAGTAGCCCATTCGATTCCGAGGAGCACGGGGTAGGGGTTGTTGTCATCTACTATCTCTATTACTTCAAAATCTGTTAGCACGCTCGCTCCCTCAATATCCACGATCACCCCTACAGCCGCCCCATGGGTATGATTTTCTGTTGATTCGCCATCCTCAGCTGAATCAGGGACCATTGTAGCATAGGTCTCCATGTTCGCTTCCATGTCTATTTCAGTAGAAAACTCACATCTGATCCCAAATCCAGAATGACTTGATCCATTTCATATTATTCGATCTACGTTGTGAGTCTCATTTCACGCCCCATCCTTGTCTTATGCTTACCGATCTTTCAGACTATGCATGATTCACCTGGCGCGGCCCTAGCACATCTATTGATGAGTTCTTGTAACCCTTTCATAGCCTTACTGTCACGCAGTAACTTCATACATGTTTCCAGGAAAGTTGTGAGCATAGAGGGTCCATCTTCGGTTCTGGTTTATCCTTGCTTTCTGAGGTGGATGCCTCAGCGAAGTTTTTCTTAGCTTCCATGAATGCTTCACGAGCATGCTCTAAATCAAACTCAACCTCTTTTTTCGGGGCTTTGTGAACCCATGTAATATCCTCCGACTGTTTCCCCTTGTCATCTCCTATCGGGATTCCACTTCAAAGCACTATATTTATGTTCGGATCTTCCTCGCGTGGATCAAACCTCATCATCTATAGGTTCTGAGTCGGGGGATGTTGTATCACCCCTTTGTCATGTATCCTAGTTATTATCATAAGACAATCTTCTATTTCATGATCAAACAGCCTGCAATACTTGCACGATGGTCGCGTTGGATTAGTGAAATTGTGGGCATAGTATCCCTATCCTTCGCAATTTTAGAAAATCAATTGTCATCGACCTCTACCAGGTCGTCCTCCACCTCGACCTTGTCCACGCCCCTGAAATCCTATCCACACCATCCCTGCATTCTGGTCAAGGGGTCGTGTTTCATCCTAAACCCTGTAGGCGGGAGTTCTATCCATCATCAATTCATAGCTCCTGCAAGTCCGCTCATCATGTCCTATCGACCTACAAAAGTTGTAGAAAAATTGTTGTGGTGCTTGCACTTACTTCTGCAACAAGCAACAATTATCTGTGGCATGTTTTCTGGCTACCTGAAAGATAGTGCACCATAAAGCAGGTGCCACACTAGGTCTTGCTTGAGCCTCCGGCCTTAAAGGAATCGGTCCTCCTCCTGCAAGGTAATTTGTAAATACCATGCTATGGTCTTTGTGATGACCTTGACTCTTGCATTTCAAGCAACATACCTCCTCATGTACCTCTGGTCGAACTGTCCTGTCCTACTTCAGACTTTTCATCTCAAGGCACAGATTCTGCAGTTGCGCATGGATCTGCTGAACGCCTAGATTAGGATCTTGCATCGGAGTCTCATGTAGTCTCATGGAAATCTCCAAGGCCTCTACCTAAGTTATTATCTTTTGCTGCGATAGCACGCTCCTTAAGTGGGGTAGTAGCGAAGCCAGAAACCACTCATGATGTTGTCCATCTATCAAATTCATATTGGCTTCACAAATTTGACGCTTCAATCTTTGATACAATTCCCACGGTGTCTCTCCTAGTCTCATTGTGATCTCTCTGAATCCCACAATTGAATGCACCTCGGACTTAGGCCTACTAAATTCCCTATTTAGTGCGACTTGGATGCCTGCTACTTTAGCATTCAGGTTATTGTTGGAGTACTTAATATACCAACTTAGCACACGATTTTGAAAAGCACTAACCAGTGTCGCCTTCTTTATGTGATCATCTATAACACCTTGAGCTTCCCATACAACCCATACAATGAACCAGAATTGGTCCAGGTCCTCACTTCCCAAGCCTTTGAACAAAGGAAACTTCACTGTGTTTGCCATATTGAACCACAGTGGAGGTGGAGGTGGTACAAGTGAAGTTGGAGGTGATGGCGGTGAAGATGGAGGTGGTGTGGGCAGAGGTGGTATTTGCAGGAATTCTTACCTTACCAACAGAAAAGCGCTTCATGGAGGTGGTGTGGGCAGAGGTGGTATTTGCGGGAACTCTTACCTTACCAACTGAAAAAGCGCTTCATGGAGAAACCTTCGCTATCCCTTCTTTGTCCCTTCACGTAGATGAAATCAAGGGGTTATATTGTAGACCCTTATTTGCTTCATTTCTATAAAATCTTCCACTTTGCGTAGTCCCAAACATCAAGGTGGCTAAATAACCCATTTTTCACACAACAACATTTTAATCCAAGTATTCAAAGATTTAACGTACTTACCTCATGGTCATCTGAAAAAATGTTGCTATGCCTTGTTATAGCTGACTAAGGTGTTGATCATGAATTCAATAACAAATCCTCCTATGATGTGATGGAGCCAATGATTGACAGCGGACGTGAATTTATCCTCTTATGCTTCCTTCACACTAGCTCTGGGGTCCACACAATAGGATCATCAAGTTTCCACCTTCCTTGGCTATCTGCTATCTTTGCGATCCACTCATATATCTTAGTAGGAAAGGAGGCGAAAATGATTTCAAGGATCTCCATATATAGGCATCTGTCCAACCACTATTATTTTGATAGTTGCAGGTTTCTATCTTCTTGTCCCACGAACTCGTGAATCCTTCTATCCAACCAGCCTTCAATTTCTTTCTTAGTTGGATTCTAATGATATGACATCACACATCTTTTATGCAGATTCTGGTCCCAGCAAAGGAACCATTTGTTGGCTTGAGGGGGCTTGACCCAGGTTCAGCATTAGTTAGCAATACAAATCCCTACACTACTGGCCCTTTTGGCATTAGCCCATGAAGCACAGACTGAAGTCTCACCTGAAGTAGTATGGGGGGATGTTGGAACCAAGTTTCCACACCCTTGAGATGGTTGTGATGTCGTTTATTCCAGCTATACCTACCTTCACACAAGTTGCTTAACCCTCTATTCCACTCTTCAGTACCTTCGTGAAAGGGTACAATCGGCTTCTGCATAGCCCTAACCAAGGGTTGAAGTCCTTTCGAGCTGCTAGGGCAGTGAACTACGATATCTCCCAAACTAGGCTAAGTGTATTTCTTATCTTATTAACAGATCTTAGTTAGCTTCACGTAAATATATGTTCTTACTGGCTTTCACTTAACCAATGCATTTACATACATTTGTGCATCATATAAGCATTATAAGTGAAATTCATACCCAATATAACATATGCATAAATAGAAAATAAAGACGCAAAAATTGCAGAAATTGCATAATACTTCTCTTTATTGATAATTCCAAATGATTACAGACTTGACCTGCCCTATGCACTCAGCCGCAGGGGTCCATGCACTTAGCTATGGACTTCTAGACCTTTGCGCACTCAGCTACAGAACCTCTACCTACACTACGAACCAAGAATTAGATTTCTACTTCAGGGATATCTATCCTACATCTATCTTCATTGCTTCATTTCTCTTACTAATTAGAGCTTAGATCTATTTATACAATCCCATGTCCACGGACCATGGGTAGTGATGAGCATAAGTATTGCAATAAGAATGCTACAACTCCCAAGGCTACCAACTTTACTTATCAACCTAGGGTTCATACAAACTTGGAGGTGACAGTGCTATATGCACAAGTAAAAGTGAAGGTCCTTGTTGTCACTGCTCATCTGGCAAGATACCCCAGGGGTTCCAAGCTAGATTTCTATAGGGTCAGAATAACCTTAATTCTTTGATGGAATAAGAGAAAATCTATTCTAAGAGAGAGCTACTCTATTGCAGTAATGAAGAAAACAGCATGTAATGATAAACCACACCATAACCTAACTAACCATCTAAACAATTATGCTTAACAGAATTTCTAAATCAACACTAACCTAATGCTGCCATCTAAGTTGCAAAGATAATAAACATTGAATTATACTAAGGTGTAAGAAAAGGAGCTAAACTAAAACTATTTTCAAGCGGAAGAGCAATCGGAGATCGAAATTAGTGAAAGGAGGATGTAAGGACGCAATAATACATAAAGACCATTGGATTGATCAACGAACAGAAGATGGACGGTAGAGATCTTATCGTGGGGGCTCAACTGAATAGATGGATGAACAATGTTAATGAACATGTTGAACAAAAAAGATCTTATCGCAGGAAATTTAGGGAATAGGTGAATGAATAGGGTAACGAAGCACATGAATCGCAGAGGTCTTATCGTGAGGAATTAAGTGAATGGATGGATGAACAGGGTAACGAAGTAGATGAACAGCAAAGATATTATCATGAGGAATTAAGTGAATGGATGGAGTGAATTTTTGGAGGTGGTAAGCAGTTTCTCACATGCCCTCAAAGTTGTAAGCTGTATTTTGAAACTTCACATGATTAGCCTAACTGGGTGACACGTAGCACGGGAAAACCACTTTTCTCGCATTCTCTCGAGCAAATAAAATTCATGCAAGAATCTGCACAAGATGGCGCGATAGCCGTCAGATCAAGCTAGACAAATCGACAGTGGATATTGGGGCGCATAAAGTATTAAGGTGACATGATAGTCATTGGATCATGATACAAATCAATGGTGGAGATTAGAGCACATAAAGTAGGTGGAATACTTCATGTGATATGGTCATTGGGTAAACTAATGAATGGGATGGTGATTGGTCAGGTTTGTTATGGATCAGATGGTGAGGAAATGATGCATGAAGAACGTGCTGAAGGAGGTTTCAAATGAAAACGACAGAAAAACTAGTGAGGGTGAGGGTGGACCAAGAGTGAGGGAAAACAATGATAATGAAATGCAACAAGTAACTGCATCAAACAACAAACTCCAAAGCTCATGCAAGAACTAGAAACTTGTGTTTTTGGGATTGTTGAAGGGTCTCTTCCTCAATTCATGGTCCAAGAGGGAGGAGGCGAGGCTGATACACCTGCGGACAACCTTATGGTGATCTTTTTCTCCTAGCTAACCTGCTAATCGAAAAAAACACAAATGGAAAAGCACAACCGATATATTCTACACTATTGTAATGGGAATGCAGCTACTTAAGCAAATGAACATAAAACCAGGAAGCTATGATATACTGTTGTAATGGAAATGCATGTAGTTTTTAACCCTGTACAGAAATTACCTGCATACGAATTCTAAAACAAAGAAAATAAACAATGCGAGAGCATAACACATAAAACACATATGCACAGAGATTTTCCCCTGGATCGCAAAACTAGAACTACCAACTTGATTTTTCATTATGTTCCTTTCAATTTTACAATACATATTTATACACGCCGAAGCATCCAATACCATGGACCGAAAACCACCGCGTCCAAAACCATGGACCGAAAACCATCGCGTCCAAAAAACAGGTGCGAAAATCATGCACAAAACCATAGGTGGGTCCGCCCAACCTAACATAGGGTCCAAAACCAAAATTTTCCGTGGCGCTGCCCTGGACCCCATAAATTGGGGTTACAGGTACCCCTCAAACCCCCTGTTAACTATGTGGAAAGAATATAACACAACCCAACAATCTCCCACTTGTTGTTTTCTTTCCACAGGGGGCCACAGGAGAGCTTAGTCATTTTTTCAAGCCCTGAAACACCCATTGTTTCTCTACACCAAGAGAACTTATCAGAGCTAACAGATTTTGTCAATGCATCTGCAGTATTCTTCAAAGTGTCCACCTTTACCAGCAACACCTTTTTGTCTTCTATCATATCCCTCACAAAGTGATACTGAACATCAATGTGCTTTGTCTTTGAATGATAAGCAGGGTCTTTGCCAAGAAAATTTAACTTTGGCTGTCACAGTCTATCCTTATAGCTCCCTATACTAACCCCATACTTGAACACAATCTCTGCAACCAAACTACTTCCTTGCTTGATGAGTGGTTGCCATGTATTCTGCGTTTGTAGTTGATAGTGCCACTACAGATTGTGTCTTACTCACCCAACTGACTGCACCTCCAAAGAGGTTAAACACATACCCACTTGTAGATCATCTCTAATCCAGATCTCCAGCCCAGTCTGCATCAACAAAGCCACGAATATACAACACCCTATCCATCCTGGTCTTCCTTGGTAGCACAAACCATAACCACTAGTGCCACGCAAATACCTGAAAACCCGCTTCACTGTTGTCCAGTGCTCCTTCCCTGGTTTTGACATAAACCTGCTCAATACTCCCACTGCATGTGCAATGTCTGGTCTAGTACAGACCATTGCATACATCAAGCTACCGCCTGCACTTGCATATGGAACACGGGACATGTCCTCTTCCTCTTCTTGTGTCTTGGGACACTGTTCAGCAGATAACCTCACACCTACAGGAATAGGAACCTTCACCGGTTTACTATCCTGCATATTAAACCTCTGCAATATTGTCTCGACATACTTCCTCTGGTTTAACCAGAGCTTCCTCTTTGCCCGATCTCTTTTAATTTCCATGCCCAAAAATATAGTTTGCAGCACCGAGATCTTTCATGTCGAATTTGGAGGACAATTGGGTCTTCAAATCCTGGATAATTTCTTTGTCATTTCCAACCAACAACATATCATCCACATAGAAGACTAGATAAATAACACGGTCACCAATTAATTTAAAATGCACAAAATGATCTGCTTGATCTACTTTGCTTTTGGTGAAGCCAAGTCCCCGTATAAATGTATCAAATTTCTGATACCACATCCTTGGTGACTATTTTAACCCATACAGAGACATCTTTAACTTGCATACCAGTTCTTTCTTATCCTTCAACGCAAAGCCTTCAAGTTGTTTCATGTAGATCTCCTCGTGAAGAAATGGTATCTTCACATCCATCTGTTCTACCTCAAAATCAAAAGCAGTAGCAACAGATAAAAGTAATCTAATAGAAGTTACCTTGGCAACAGGAGAAAAAATATCACCAAAATAAATTCCCAGCACCTGGGAATAACCTTTTGCTACCAACCGAGCTTTGTATTTCTCCACTTTTCCTTTTGCATTTCTCTTCTTTTTGAACACCCATTTGCTGCCAATGGGTTTCCTTCCAGCCAGCAACTCCACCAGATCCCAAGCCTCATTTTTGTGCAAAGATGCCATTTCATCAACCATGGCCTCTTTCCAGAGTTTTCCATCCTTTGAATCCACTACTTCCTTCATAGTTCTAGGATCATCATCAATAATAGAAAAAACAAAATTTGAATAGAAAGCAAATGGACTATACCTTTATGGCTGCCTTCTTCCTCGAATTGATCTTCTCACAGCCAGAGTTTGTGGCTCTTCATTTTCTGATTCTTCCTCTGCTGTAGAGTCTGATTCTTCCTCCTTTAGCTCAAACTCTATCTTCTCACGTTCCTCTGGTTAGACTTCATGTTTAATAACATCTTTCACCTCTTTGAAGACCACATCTTGGTTGTACACAACCTTCCTTTTTACTGGGTTCCAAAGCTTATAACCCTTTAAACCATCCTTATACCTAATAAAGATGCACTTTTCAAATTTATTATCCAACTTGGTTGATTTCTCCTTTGGAACATGTACATATGCATCACATCCAAATACCCTTAGATGTGAAAGAGAGGGTTTCTTACTAGTCCACACCTCTTGTGGAGTCTTATTCTCCAACGTTGATAAAGGTGACCTGTTGACCAAGTAACATGTAGTATCCACCGCCTCTGCCTACAATTCTTGTCCTAACCCGGCACCACTCAGCATGCTTCTTGCCCTTTCCATCAACGTTTTGTTCATTCTTTCTACAACTCCATTTTGCTGAGGTGTATATGGAGTAGTCTTCTGCCATTGTATACCACACTTCTTACAGAATTCTTCAAATTCCTTGCTGCAAAACTCTCCACCATTATCTATCCTCAGCACCTTTATCTTCTTCTATGTCTGATTTTCCACAAGAGTCTTAAATTCTTTAAACCTGTCAAAGACTTCATATTTCTTCTTAAGGAAATATATCCATGTATTCCTTGAGAAGTCATCTATAAATGATACATAGTACACAAACTTACTCAGTGATGGAACCTTCACAAGTCCAAACACATTACTGTGCACAAGCTCTAATATCTGTTTCGCCCTCTTACTACTAGAGGGGAAACTCACCCGATTTTTCTTCCCATATACACAATTTCCACAGAAATCAAAATCCAGAGAGCTATTACTCATACCTTCTACCATAACTTTACCATGAAGTATTTGAAGGACCTTCTCTCCAATATGTCTAAGCCTTTGATGCCATAGCATGGTCTTTTCTCCAGAGACCACTAAATTTTCTTCTCCAATTTCAGGAACCACATAAATGTTGCACCCATCAATAACAATGCTACCTTGCAGCTTGTACAGAGTTCCAATCCGAACTCCTCGCATCAATACCAATTCTCCCTGAACCATTTTGTAGGTATCCTTCTCGAACACTATTTTTACACCTGCATCATCCAGCTTGCTTACAAAAATTAGATTTTTGGCTAATGCAGGAATATGCAAAACACCTAAAAGTGTTCGAACCCTTCCACCTTGCAACTTCAACTTTAATTTTTCACAACCAATGATTCTAGCCTTCCTGTCATCCCCCAAGAAGACATCACCACCATCATATTTCTCATACTCACAGAACCACTCTCTATGGGGAGCGAAGTGCAAGGATGCACCTAAGTCAATCAACCATGCTTCATGATCTACATGTGTACTTGAAGAGGTCAAGTACACATCCCCACCTTCATCTGAGATGGTTTTCACCTTTGCAGAAGGAGCATCATCAGATCCCTTTCCT
This sequence comes from Pinus taeda, assembly GCA_000404065.3. NCBI lineage: Eukaryota > Viridiplantae > Streptophyta > Pinopsida > Pinales > Pinaceae > Pinus > Pinus taeda. The sequence goes on along the minus strand of APFE030492256.1, from coordinate 8,923 downwards.
TTATCATGAGCTTTAGATTTACAGTCCCTTTTGTAGTGCCCTTCCTTTCCACATTTCCAGAACACCACCTTTACAGGTTTTCCTGGAGATTTAGATCTCCCTCAAGATTTACATCTCCCACTCGATGAATTATTTTTGTTTCTGTTCTGGGACCGTCCTTGTATAGACAAGGCCTCACCATTCTGGCTCTCCACATTTTTCCATCTCATCTCTTCCATCAGCAAGGATGAGACTATTTCATCAAACTTCAAGGTAGTTGCATTACTACCTATCACAATAACTAGACTATCCCACGAATCTGGTAGAGAACACAACAAACTGATGCACTTATCTTCATCTGAAATTTTAATATCAAAAAATAATAACTGACTTAACACAGTACTAAATGCATTTAGATGTTCTGTCACCGAGTCTCCATCTTTCATCCTCAGGTTATACAGATTTTTTCGCAGGAACAGTTTATTCACCAGAGACTTAGATTGGTACAAAGTCCCTAACTTGTCCCACAAAGCCTTCGCCGTAGCTTCCCCTGATACATTCAGAAATACTGAATCTGAGACACAC
>APFE030492248.1:7281-38190 GCA_000404065.3 Pinus taeda | reverse complement strand
TATTCTCTTTAACGAGTCAAAAATGGAAAAAATACTCGGCAATCTTTTCATATTTTACGAGTTAGAAAAGAGCTTAAAGGTGACTCATCTGTGGGTTCATTTTTACACAAGCTTGAACCATGGATAACTCTACTTGGATTCGGTTTCATGTTTACACAAGCTTGAAACGAAAAACTATGCTTGGTATAAGTTCGCATGCCCCCAGCATAATGACGCAAACGAGGTACATGCCCCCCAAGCTTCATTGCATTCAACAAAGTGGATGGAATGAAGGTTCACTTTCGAGATATTGGAAAGACTCAACTTGTATTTTACGAGATCTTAATCAAAAAACTCGATTTGGAAAGGGAGTTGTTTCATTTTTTAATGAGGTTGACACAGTAAAAGAACTATCCTCATAACCCTTGTTTCATTTTTTAACGAGCTTGACACAAGATCAGGAACTATGCTCGAACGAACTTCATCAGAATGAACAGGAAGTTGTTGCTTCCAAGAGTGTCACTCCCGGTGGAAGGAAAACATCTTGGAAGTCAGGACCCAATGCCCCCAAGACATTATGCACGATGGCAGCATCACTAGATACAAGCACAGGATAAGTATCCATGTAGTTAACCTGCGGTGGGGCAGAGACAACCGGTGGATAAAAACCACGAGGGGATGACAACTGCGCAGGAGGCACCAGGGGACTAAAGAATGATAATTGATCTATAGTCACGATTCTTCCGTCGTGTGGAAAGCAAACCACACGAAAAAGTGATGAGACAAGGGACCCCATGGCATAAACATAGTCATGACAAAGGAGAAGACTGAAATCTAAAGCACCTTGGGTAACCAGTACATCAATACAGACAGTTTTGCCTCCCAAAGTAATAGGGAACTTCAGAAGGATCCCTAATGGTTGACTGGTTCCGCCATCAAATGCCATCAGATTCTGTGCGACCAGAACAAGCTGTGGGGAGCCCAAAGCTTGCCAAGTAGTGGAAGGCATAAGAATGACAGATGCACCATCATCCAAGACAGTGCCAGGTACCGCCTTATCATAGGCATGTACTGTAATTTGGAAAGGCACATGGGATGGAAGGCGGAAAGTAGTCAGGTGACTCCAGTCGAAGGAAATGAATGAACTACTTGGTGGGGGAATCGTATGATTGCCCCCCTACTCTACAGGAACCGAAGAAGGACTCTCGGGATTAGCTGGGATAGGAGAGCCTTTTTCAGACTCAAGAGAATCTGACGATACGAGAAGAACATGAGCATGATGCTCGTCCGAAACAGAGTGATCAACAAGAGGTGAAGCCAAGTCGACACTCTTTATGATCAATGGTTGGTCTGGAACAGGCTTAGCACAGCCAGGTTCGGGAAGAGGAGGATGGACAAGAGAAGGATCGAAGTCAATCTCTTTGTCGACAGGGAGAGGATCTGAAGAGAGCCTCTGATAACCAACAGGGAGCTAGGGTAAAGAGGCTGTAAGACTTTCCAAAACAGTAGAAGCTTTATCCATGAGTAGACAAAGGTGAAGGAGATGGTTGCCTTCACATAGCCTCATAGGTCTCGGAATGAGCCCTCGAAGATGCGGGAGAGGGGTAACAGGGACGGTGACAAATTACTGTGTAACAATTAGTTGCAGACATTTTCTCGAAGATGAGCTCAAGGTTCCACTCAGATAAATTTTTGAATGCCAACTGTAACAAAACTACCTCTCATTCTTCTCGGTTCATAGGTTTAGACAAAAGAGCTTACAAATAATTTCCAGAAGGAAAAGTGTTCTACTCCAGGATAACATGCCAAATTTATAGGTGATTTCGAATTCAAATCCAATTGTTCCCTTTAATTTATGCTCATAAATGCATCTTTGGTAGTAGATTGAGAAAGATTTGCACCATAAATGTAGCCTACCCAATCCTCCTAACAAGATTTTTGCCATCCAATCAACTACTGTGCATCCAATGACTATTTTTAGACTCATCTACGTGGCACCATCCTCCATAGTGCAGCCGTCTTGGTGCAGCTCCTCATGGCGCACTTCTGTCTTTCTTTGCACAACCCCATTACTTCGTGTTCTCAGTCATTGGGTAGTGTATTTTATAGTCCCATACTCCCTTGTAGCTACCTAGAGTACTAAGACTATCCTACTATCATATAGTCATTTGCGTAAGGGCAGGATCCCCTTGGTATAACTTCATTTGACTCCCATTGACTCTTCCCAGAAATATTTCCCCATTCAGCTTCGCAAGCTAAACTACGCCACCATCTGTAATTTCCTTGACTACATAAGGCCCCAACTAGTGCTTTTGAAACTTCCTTGGAAACTTTGTGAACTTGACATCATAAAGTAAGACTAAATAATTCACCCTGAAGGTGCACAACTTAATATGTCAATCGTGTAATGGCTTTTCGCACTCCTTTTGCACCTGTTGGTGAAATCCAACTAAAAACTTGTCTTATTCTAACTCCAACAACTGCATGAGGTGCTCCTCCATAGTCTTGTGGTCTACCATATTAGTCAATGCCGCAATTCGCAAACTCGTCACAATATACTCCATGAGCATCACAACCTCTATCCCATAGAACAATTTGAACAGGGTTTGTCCAGTCAACTCTTATAGGTCATCCTATAAGCCCATAGGACCACTGGTATGCACATATCCCAATCATTTCTATGTGTGCTGCAGACCTTCGTCAATGCGTTCTCCAAGATCTTATTGAATGCTTCAACTGTACCATTTTCCTAAGGATGATAGGGCGTACTCTTTTGATCATAAACCTGAAATTCGTTGAGCATCGTAGCAATAGTTTCATTCATAAAGTGTGTACCCCATTCACTCTTCAATATCTGAGGACACCCAAACCTTATCAAGGCATACTCAAATAGGAATTTCACGATTGTATCAGAAGTACATTCCTTCACTAGTTATGCTTCTGCCCACCTCATCAAGTATTCAGTCACAGTAATAATATATCGCACGCTAGTCGTTTCCCCTAGGGGATGTATTAGACCCACAAAGTTAATAGCCCATTTTTCAAACACCAATAATGAAATATGACAATTCAAAGGTAATTCACATGCTTTGCAATCTCCCTTAGAATCTTTATGTCATGTTGGCCACCATAATCCTGTGTGCAAAATCTTCTGCGCGATTTCTCTACCTACTTAGTGTCTTCCTGCCACTCCTCCATGTGCTTTGGCGAGGATACTAGATCGTTCAAACTCTGGAACATAGTAGCACAGCATTTCATCATTACCCATCTTATATAAGTGTCCCGCAATCACAGAAAAGTCAGTTGCATGGACCACCAACTCCTTCTTCTACTGAGTATAATATCCTTCCAGGGTTGTTTTAGTAGTTAGAAATTGAATTATATCAAAAAATTGATCATCAGCGACCCGTACAACAAAGAGTTACTCATTTAGTAACCCTTCTTCCAAACTAGTTGGTTCTTCATTTGTCTCAATCTGAGATAAGTGGTTTTTCCCCGCATTCAACCATCCAAGTTTCAAAATCACTTCAAAATCATATTATTGAAACATCAATAACCATCTACAGATCTTCCCCCCAACACGAGCTTGTTGACCAGGTACTTGAGAGCAGATTGTTTTGTAAACATTTTGAAACACGTGCCCAACAAATAATGTCGAAACTTCTATAGCACATAGACCACCACTAATCCTTCGCGCTTTGTAGTTGAATAATTCCTCTCAGCCTTTGACAATTTCCATCTCATGAAGTCTATAGGGTGATCTATCTCACCTTCATCTAGCTAGGTCAATACCACACCCAACGCAATACATGAGGCATCCACATGCACATGGAATTCTTTCTTCCAGTCAAGAAACACTAAAATAGGCATAGTCACCATCTTTTCCCTTAAAACATCGAGAATGAACTGACACTCTTCATCCTAGCAGAAGGTCATGTCCATCTTCAGTAATTTCTCCATCGGTGTGATTATCTATGCATAAGCTTTGATGAACTTTCTATATTAACCAGTGTGCCCCAACATTGTGCACAGTTGCTTTACATTCTTCAGAGCTTCTAAATTGACAACCATTGTTATCTTCGCAGGATATACCATTAATCCCTACTTATAGACCACATGACCTAGCAGTATCCCATAAGGCATGTAAAAGATGCACTTCTTAAAATTTAGGGAAATTTTGTATCTACAACAAGTATCTAACATGAGGTGCAAACTTGCAACATGGCGTTTTACCAACCCAAATATAGTCCAGTCATCAAAATACACTTCTAAGAATTTATGGATGAATTCTTTGAACACTACAATTGAAACTCTTGAAAATATCGCGGGCGCATTCTTCAGCCCAAATGGCATCACTATGTACTGGAAGCATCCCCACTCCATCGTGAAGGTTGTCTTACTGTGATCCTCTAGTGCGATCTTAATCTGATGATACCCTAAGAACCCATCAGTGAACGAATAAGCTTCCTACCCTCCAACATTCTCCAAAACTTCTTCTGTAAATGGTGTTGGAAATGGGTCATGAACTCATGCATCATTAAGCTTCCTTAGGTCTAGACATATTTTGATTTCACCCTTTTGTTTCTTCTCTTGAACTACCATAGGGCTCACCCAAGCAAATTCTTCTACTGGCTTAATAATTATGGCTTCTGGCATTTTGTCTAGCTCTTTGTGCACCTTTTCCTTATACTTGGGATTCAGCTGCTAATGTCTTTATTTCACGAGCTTCACATCATTCTTTAAAGTGATCTTCATCACTCCGATATCCCCTACTATTCCCTTCAGGTCTGAGAACTTGGTAGGAAACAAGTCCTGGTATTCGCATAGCAGCTCTACAACTTTATCAACTGTATCTTCATCCCAATAATCTCCTATCTTTGCAAACTTAGGTTGTGCGTAGGATTCGATGTTTACTTTCCTAGCCTTCAAAGGTTCTAATATATTAGGTTTCTCTGGTTTAGGCCCTTCAACCTCGTGTTGTCCTTCAGTCTCTAGAATATTGATTTTTCATGGATCATCATTTGCTTCTTTTGTAATCACATTGTAGCATTCCAACGCATGGTGCAGCTGTGTACTCTAGTTTGTTTGAACCCATGCTACCAGCTCCTTAGGTGTTCTAAAGATAGTAGCCTTAATTTCCTAAATCACTTCATCAATGCACTCGAATCCATCCTCAAAGATGAAATTTAATAAGAAGCTTTCCCTCAAGATATCCCATTCAGTCGTCCCATGGCGTAGCTCTATTTCCAAATACCAGTTCATTGGGATAGTATCAAGGGTATAACAAGACATATGTACCCATTCTGGTTGTGATTATTCTCCCCAAGCTTTAGTCTACTAATCCAAGTGTTCATGCAAATCATCATTTCCACTATATTTCTCAGTCATTCGGGTATTAGCATATCCAAACCACAATTTCATCATTTTCTTGTATTCCTTCCAGTCAGCAAAGATTTCCTTATGCGTACCCCACCAATGGGTAGGTATAGTGCACAATGCCAATTAAGTGCATGGAACTGATGTTCCTCGGGCACCTCCCTTTCAAACTTATCCGAAAATAGATTAACATCATTTAAGCCATCATAATGCGGGAGATTTTTTACCTCCATAGATATGCACCATAGAGATTTTGTCATCCTATTACAATGTAGCATAGAGACTTCATGCAACTGATTATGCCAGTGTTACAGCTCTTCATCTAAGTCTAAGGTACAGGAGTTGTCTCTATCCCACTTGATCCACCCATCTACATTGGGATTGATCCAATCTTCGTCATCCATATTAATCTTGTAGATTTGATCCAAATCATCGTCTTCCTCATAGTCGCAGACCGGTTCAGTGTTGCACACTCCTTCAGCAATGTCTAGTGGCACAATAACCCTGAGCACCTTATTCTCGAATGTCATCCTTCACTTCTTCAAATTGATCACCGCATCCATGTCGAAGGCCCAATTAATTCCTATTAGTCCAGTGTAAGGATTGTTGTCATCCATTATTTCTATTATGTCAAAATCCGCAAGAGCACCTACTCCTTCAATATCGACATTACCCCATATAGGCACCCCATAGGAATGATCTTCTATTGATTGGCCATGTGTAGCTGTATAGGAAACCATTGTAGCATAGGTCTTCCCATCCTCTCCTAAGTATGCATTGGTAGTATGTTCACATCTGACCCCAGATCCAAGATAACTTGATCCATTTCATATTCTCCAATCTACATGGTTAGCCTCATCTCGTGCCCTATTTTCTTCTTATTCTTACCCAGTTTCCTCACAGCACGTTGTTCTAAAGAAATCTTAATTTTTCCTGTACAATTTTCAATTAGCTCCTAGAGCCCTTCTATTGCCTTCTAATTCCTCAATAGCTTCATACAAGTTTTGAAAAAAGTAGCTAATCGTGAAGGATCCACATCTTTCATTTCACTATTTCCAACTAGTTTTTCCTGACTCCTTGACATAGAAGCCTTAGAAAAGTTCTTTTTAGCTTCCATCAAAGTTTCTTTAGCCCGGGTGAGGTCAAACCTAACTTCCTTTTTAGCAGCCTTGCGCACCCATCCCTCGGTTTCTAACTTCTTTCCTTTATCTTTTCCTGTATCCATACCACTGCATGTTACAATGTTGATGCTATGATCCCCTTTGCAAGGCTTTGCCCTCATCATTTGGATATTCTACATAGGCTATTAGGTCTATGTCTTCTTTTCTTGTATCTTTCCTATAAGTATTGGGAAATATTCAATCACGTGATCGAAATATCTACAATATTGACAAGATGGATGTGTTGGGTTTTGACAATCGCATGCAAAATGTCTAGCTTCACCATAGATACAACAAATAACTTGTCAATGACCTCTTCCATCCCCTCCTCCTCCTCCTCTTCCATGCCCTTGAAATCCCTTGAGCGTTGCACCCGTGCTCTGATCCTGAGGTTGACTTTCCACCTGCATTCGATAGGTAGGGGTTATATCCATCATTAAATTGATAACTATGACAATGGTGCTCATCGTGACCTACAAATTTGCAAAAATTGCAAAACAATTATTGGGGGTCTGCACAAACTTCTGTAGTTGATGACAATTGTTTATCGCATGTTGTCTTGTAACCTGACAAATAGTGCACCATGGCACTGCTCTTGTGCTCAGCCCAACTGTATTTTTTGGCTTCAGGGGGATATCCCCCCCCCCCCGCCCAATAAGATAATTTTGATAAACCGGGCAATGGTCCTTATCATGACCGTAGACCTTGCATTTCAAGAAACAAACTTCTACATGAACCTCAAGTTGGGCCTCCTTTCCTATTTTCAAGCTCTGCCACTCCATGTGCAGACTTACCAGCTACGAGTGAATCTATTGTACACCAATTTTTGTATCTTGTATTAGCAAGGCTTCCAACCTCATCGTGATTTCCACAACTTCTTCTTGCATTCCAATCTTCTATTGCGATAATGGTAATCTTAGGTGAGGCAACAACAAACCAATGTACAAGTATCTATGTTGATCATCTGTGATGCTCATATTAACCTGTCAGATCAGGCATTTTTTAGCCTTTGATCGAAATCCCACATGTATTTATCTATCCTTTATTGTATCTCCTAAACTCCGTGACAAGTTGCGCCTAAGAATTAGGCTTCTTAAACTAATTATTCAATGCTTTCTAAGTGTCTACCAACATCGCGCCAGGTTTGTCTTGATATAACTTGATATACCAAGTCAGTGCCCTATCCAAGAGCGATGTGACTAGTTACGCTTTCTTTATATCATCATTAGTGATTTGTTGTGTTGTCCACACAACATTTGCAACAAACCAGAATTTATTTGTCTTTGCTCCCTAACCCTTTAAAAATTGGCATGTTCATTGCATTTGCCATGTTGAATGGTTGAGGTAGAGGTGGAGGTGGAGGTGTAGGTGTAGGTGTATGTGGATGAGGTGGAGGTGGAGGTGGAGTGGATGGATGAGGTATCCTCGAGATAACCTAACTTACCAATGGCAATGCACTTCGCGGTGTATTCAGAATAGTTTCTTTGTCATCACTTGAAGAGGATCCCAATAGTAGACTATATTTAGAGGTTGATTCTTCGTTCCTTCTAAAGGTTTTTCCACTTCGCGTAGTCTTAAACATCAAGGTAATGGCATAAACCATTTTTCACACAACAACATCTTAATCGAAGTTTTCAAAGATTTTAATACTTACCTCGTGATCCTTTGAAGAGCTGCGCTCTGCTTTGCTATAGCTAATGGTTGTATCGATCGTAAGCTCGGTGATCAATCTTCCTATGATACATTCAATTTAGTGATCAATAGCCCGAGTGATGTTATTTTCTAAATCTTCCAAGTGCCTCACTAGCTCTGAATTCCACACAATAGGACTGTCAAGCCTCCAAGTACCCTGACTATCCATCAATCTAAACATCTACTCATGCAATTCACAAGGGAAGAAACAGAAAAAGGCTTTGGTTTCGTCCGTGTACATTTATCTATTCAGCCACTACTCTTTTAATAACCAAGGGTTTCTATTCTCCTGAGTTACAAATGCATGCAACTTCCGATCAATCCACTTCTCAATTTCTTTCTTAGTAGGGAACCACTTATTCGACATCACACATTCCTCGGATAGATCCCAGTCCCAACAACGGAACCATTTATTCGCTTGATGTGGCCTAACCCAAGTTTAGCTTTAACTACACCAACCAACAAAATCCTAACTATTGGCCCTTTCGGAAACAACCTACATAGCGCAGGTTGCAGTCTCACCCAAAGCAATATTGGGGGATGCTAGAACAAGGTTTCTACATCCATAGGCCTGTGTGATGGTTTCCTGAAGTTCTTATGGCTTAGATCTTCCTTCACAAAGATCTAATCCTTCCGATAGAAAACTACTACAACTCCATCTAAATAACCTTCAAATCTTCACGAAGGGACTTAATTGTACTTATCACGCATAAAGATTATAGATCTACCAGGCTCGTGTAGTAAATAAGCATTCATTCATATAAAACAAATTACAGAGAAAAGATACATAAACTTTGCAGAAGTAAATAAAAGGAAACATATGCATCAATTTCAACCCAAAATAGTCTTTATTAGATTTAAATGTTCAGATACAAACTTTCTATCCCTGCACACTCAGTTAGAGGGGCCCACACACTCAGCCTGCAGAATTACCAAGGTCTCCACGCACTTAGCTACAAGGGCCTTCCCCTTTCACATAAGTACAGGAAACAGGCATTTCCTACCTTATTACCTTACCCCTTACAATGATTCTTCATTAAAGTTATCTTCTAAGACTTGCTATGACTCAACTTTATATAGCCTTTGCTTTGTAATACCATGGTCTGTGGACCATTGGTGGGTCTCAAAATAGCTCTATTACCTACCTAGCTAAGGGACTAAAGCCCCTTTGAATCTACTTAGCTTTGTGCTCCAGTTTCCACATTTCTTTTAGAATTTACCTTTGCAAAAAAAAGATATTTCAAAAATGACTCAAAACTCAACAAAATTGACCCCAAGGATCCAATCCCAACACCAGGTCCCATCCTTCTTTAGTACCAACATAATCGGGCTCCCACAGGGTGATGAATTTGGCCTGATGTGCCCTTTTTACAACAAATCTTGAATCTACCTCTTGATTTCATCGTTCTCTAAAATATAGTGTCGATAGATCAATCCATTGGGTAGCGACACACCAAGGGTCAAATCAGTGGAGTGCTTGACCTGACAGTGTAGAGGTACCCCTGTGGATGAGGTGAAGATGTCCCTATATTCCTCCACAACCTTGTCCATCTACTACTATCATGCAGAGTAGCCCCGTTTGGAGGTCTTGGCAATAATATTCTTCGTTCCCTGAGGACAAATCATAAGGAAAACAAATTTCCAGATCTGGAAAGTAATCTTACTAAATTTCTTTATAGTCAAAGAAAATGTGATAGGTAGTGCTACCTCCAGTATCCTATACAAATTATTTCCCAAAGTAATAATAATAGTGTGAGGCCTATACTCATACATAGCATGTTTCTTCCACAAATATGGTTGGCCTAACAATACATCGCAAACATCAAGAGGAGAAACATCACACAGTACATCATCTGTGAAGGGCTTGATGTTGTATAGAAGGAGACATTGTTGGCTGTTGCAGAGATCTCACCCTTGGTGAAGCTACTAGATGGTGTATGGCTACGGGTTTGGTGTGGTCACTAGGCCCAACCGCTTCATGACCTATGCTCAAATGAGGTTCTTTTGGCTCCGCTATTGACAATGAACTATAGTGGAGAACCCTTCACCCATATCTATGAGTGGAAGAGTCTCTCCCCCTTCTGTGGATCTTCAGGCTCATCCTTATAGATATTGGTGGTGGAAACAATAGCACTAGGCTCTGCATTGATAATCTACTTCCCTTTGTCATTCCCCTTGTCAGTTTCTGACTCAGAGTTAGAACATGGATTTGATTCAAAAGCCTTCATTGTAGCCACCAATGACTACATGGCTTGGTACTCACTTGTGTTGTGAGTAGTGCTTTTATGGAACTCACCATTTCCTTGTGTCCTTCTTTCTATTCATTGTGTTTATCTTTTATTATGGCTTCATAGGGTTGTCCTAGGTCACCCCGCCTTGGATTTGTCCCTTGTTCTGAGATTTGGGGGTGCCTTTCCCTTGCTTCGGATTCAATGATCCAAAGCCTATCTTCTTCTGTTTATTTTTGTGTTCAATCTTGATAGTGTATAGATAGGTGACGCTAAGTGAGGAGATTTCCAGAAACTCCATCTCATACTTGATGTACTTGTGTATACATTTGTGGTACTTAGTACCAAATTCTTCTCAGAATCCTTGATACCCAGCTTTGTGCAAAGGGTATGGAAAACATTTGTGAACTCTAGCACATCTTCGTCCCTTCCTTGCTGCAACGTGGTCCACTTTATGTATGTATCATCATAGCTACCGACAGGGTAATATTGTTCCTTGATGGTGTATCAAAAATAATTCCATGTGGGTGCGGACAAAAACATTGAATATTCCCTCTCATCCTTTTGTTCACAGTCGGCTCCCTACTAGTCCTTGATATGTGGGGCGATTTTGAGGAGTGCAAAAGTATTTTTTTCCATGATTAGAAAAGTCATGAATTGGAAAATATCCTTCCAACAGATTTAATCATCTATTTATGGTGTATGAATGTATTTTTCCTTCAAATATGGGAATGTCAAAGCTAACTTGTATCTTAAGAGGAGTGGTGCCTCCAGAGTGGTTGTTGGATGAGGATGTGTCATCTGTGGGTAGTCATCGAAGGATCTGGGAAAATTTATCCATCATCGCATTCCTTTGTCATGCAAGGGCTTCCTCAAGCAACATTTTGAAAGGATATCCTACCCCCCTCATCTTTCTTTTCTCCTATCATGGGAGGTCATTGGGATTTGCAAGGCTGGTTTTTCAAAGGTTCAACCAATTCGAACCCTAACTCCTTATACCTTGAACTTGTTGGGGACATGCAAAGAAAAACAAAGAAAGAGAATATTGCTCTATTACCATTAATCTAGACTTATGTAGGAATGCAAGAAAATATAGATATACACATAAACATAGAGATGTAATAGAAATAAAACTTTGTTTCATTAATATCAAAGATCTAAAATATGCTTACATAAAGAAATGAAAATAAACTAGCTCGAGTGATGGTAGCTTATCTTTGAGAAGCGATGTGGTAGCTACATGCATCCGAAATGTGTTATAGTGAGGATAAAGGGCCTTTTTTATTGTTTATCAACAAGGGAAAACCCTAAACAACCAAAAACCTAACCCCAAGAGATGGAATGCCAACAGTTTATGAGCCCCATTAGGGTTAGTTTGGCAGCGAACTTCACAACGTCGTAACTTGGTCATCTTATCTATGTTTGGCACGTACGATACCTCATTGGAAAGATCTCTCCAAGCATTACATGATTTTCCATAGGCCTGTGTAGGCCCCTACTTAAAGCTATGGGCATGTGGTGGACCTAAAAAAAATGTCATTTAGGGGGTCAAAACTTCTCTGGAAGTTCAGGACCCGAAAAACTGCTAAAAATAGTAAACATTGCTATAAACAAGGAAACTAATGAAATCGACTGGACTTCTTAGTGCAATAGGTGGGTGGCCACCAATATCCACCTCAATCATCTTTATTTTGTCTTAATATCATCAATATTTTATGGAAATTTGTAGATAGGAGCAACAAAAAAATTTGCTAAGGTAATTGATTTTCTGTTCTATTTAGAAATGAATGAGTTCTATTTTTCTAATTTTCTATACAAGTTACATGGAATTAATGTCATTGATACATATCTTCGTAGAATGCATCGTTTTGCATCTACATATATAAAGGAGCTTGAATGAGAGCTATGGGGGGATACATTTTGCATACGTTGGTTAGATAAATGTCTAAATATATCAATTGGAGTTTGGTCATTAACAAGAAAGACAAGATGTTTTATTTTTAACCGACATGAAAATACAATTCCATATTGCATCCTCTTCCATGATCCAAATATTGTCAGTGGTCATTATGAACCATTGCTTTACCAAAAGTTCCCAATATGCATTTATGAATAATATAATATCTAGTTTTCATCTATGTGCAAAGATATTCAAAACCATTGGATGCATATTTCTCATAATATGCATTTAAATGAATTAATTATGGAAAAACAAACATCTAATTGTAGTTGTTAGCACTCCTCAATTTCCCAAGGTTGAGAAAGGAAGCCAAGAAGGTAACCTGAGACCAACTTTGGACTTGACAGCTAGCACTGCCAAATCAAAGAGGGCTCTCTCTAAAACAAACTCATAGTCGATGGAAATGACTAGAGAATATGTGGATTTTAGGCTAGGTATTTGGCACAGTAGGGTTTGATTTAGGGTTTGTTGGACAGAAGCACTAGGTCTGAGAACTAGGTCAAGTACCCCAAATGATTAATTGTAGACATAGAATGAGGCAAGGTAAGTGTAATAAATGGCACAAAGTGAATTTGTGGAAAGAAGAAGTAAAATGAGCATATAGGTATGAACTCATTTACTTAGAAGAAAAAACGCTTATTTGAAAATCTCAGACGAAACAGAGCATATTAATCATGAAATCTACTTTAAAACTTTAGATATAATCACCAAAAGAATATAGATGGATGCTAGAAATGCTTAATCATCAAATGCATAAAGAAAACTGGAAAAACACAGTGCCACAAACCACATCACAAGAATCCCATAAAAATAGTTGCAACTAGATATATTTCTGCAAAAAAGTCTAGTACACTAGTCCATGAGATGAGCTTCAAGTATCTTGTTATCACTCATAATTTTCCTTAGAAGTTATCAGAAGAAGGAAGAAACCGAGCTAACCAAAAACCAATCTTTTAAGTATAGGCTCTAGCCATCCTATGACTCAGAGAGGTCTCTCCCTATATAATCTAGTGTTGTTTCTTATGGGATTTTAGGCTAGTTCTTAGTGTTCTTTGGGGTTTTGGTTTTGATTTGAACGTTGGGTGGTAGAATTCTTAGAGTAGATCGATAGAGCTAGGTCTTCAAGCCATTGGGCTATGGAGTCAACAAATGGATAGTAGGACTAGACCAATTCATTATAGGGAATGTTCACAGGGCAGGCTAGCAGAGCAAAATGCAAATCTTTAGGCGTAATGGGGGAAGTAACTCCAACCAGGGTAAAAGGGCACTCAAGAATCCTTAGACCAGGATCAGAGTGGGGAACAGAGAATAATCATGAATCAAAGGAAAATTAAGAATCCTTTGCTATAGATCAGAGAAGTCACCTAAACTAAGGAGCAATCAAGAATTCCTTAACTTAGATTTTTGAAGAAAACATATAAGAATGCATAACAGTCAAGACAGAGTGCATTTAAGCAATTTTTGAAATATCATTCCATGTTATAACATTTAGATTTTATAGATACATAAAGATTATGAAAACAAATTGAAGGAAATCAACATTAAACATGAGAGAATACTTATTTGTGTTTCTCTTTACACAAGAATCCTATAAAATATATGATCTGTATTCCTTGATCCAGTAAGCGAATCTAGTCATTGATACAATAGAATTTCTGATTCGAGAGAAAAAGTATATAGAAATTTTTTGGAATCCACCCTACATACTTTGAATTGTGAAGTATTTATAAAAAAAACTTTTTACAAAATATCTCAAAACAACTTGAGATTTATTCTAGCAAATACAAATATCTTCTAACAAGAAGATAGAGACATCTAATGAATTGTTTCTTGATATCACTTTAATTTTGGTTGTGTTGGCCTTTGTGGTTGAGGTGTAGCCCTTTAGGTTGGCTGATAGTTGTGGCATTTTTAGGCTAGAATCTTCTTTACTTTGATCTTTCATTTGATACTCTTTGACCCTGCTACTCTTTGACCTTCTTGTGCTATTTTTACCTGTTTTACTCTATTTCCTTCATTTTTATTGCACAATAACTTTCGGTTGTTTATTTATCATAGTAAATCTGTCATTGTTTCCCACCATTCTACATATGGTGATTTCACATTTACCATTCTCCTGTAAATCTCATCAGCCTCGGTATATTTAGCAAAATTTGGCTTGGTGAGGAAATTTTTTTTTACCTCATGCTCAAGGAAAAACAAGTTCTCAGATGTGTCATATAATACTTTGCTCATTGGCAAGGCTTTAATGGATGAAGAGTTGGCTTGTTCCTTAGCCAACTATCTGAATCTATTTCCATAGTCCAATTATGTCATGAGTTTATCATTGATGACCATATGACTATGCGGACCATTTTCCCTAAAAATCTGAAATTTAGCCATGAACCTATCAATGGCTACCTGCATATTGTGGCACTTTTCTTCTAAAGTAAGCATAAGGTTCCTTTTACAAAGGACCTTCCTTATTTCTAGAATGGTGGCAGTTTTTTCTTCAATGTTTAGCTCATGTAGCTCATATATGTTTTTTCTATTGAGGAAATGGATGAGTCTATTTGCATCCTCAGGCTTATTTCCCAATTCCTCCTTCACTTTCTGGATAGCTTCAGTATCTATCTTTCCTAGCTCTATTTGCTCAAAAATAACTTGGATTAATGGCTAAATATCATTGATAAAGTCAATGATATTGGCCCACAACATTTCCTTGGTTTGTCCAAGTGGCTTCTCAAGTGTCAAATCCTTCTCTAGGATTTTGATCCTCTCACCCATTCTCTAGGCCCTTTGTGTTTCCTCTTTCTGCTTGAGTTGGGCAAGTTTGTAGTCAGTTTCCAAACTTGCCACCTTTTCCTTCAATATTTTCATCTCTGTAGCTTAGATAGACATATCTTCCATGGCTATCACAAGTTTTGCTGCTTTGTCCCATGGTGCTCCTGCTACTGTAGTAGATTCTGCTGTTACTAGCAATGTTGTTATAGGTGGAGCTGTGGGTGCCAGTGATGCTACCAGTGTAGAAGGAACTCTTGTGGAGACCATGTGGATGACAGTTCTGGAAGTTACTGGCAATGTTGGCTTATATGGTCCTGACCCAGGTTCGGAATAATTATTTAGCCAAACAAATCCAAGAGCTACAGGCCCTTTCGGCAACAGCCCGCAGAGCATGGACTGAGGTCTCACCCGAGGTGGCAGCGGAGGGTGCTAGAACCAGGTTTCTGCACCCTAGGGATGTCTAGATGTGGTCTGGAGGATTTGCGCACCGTTCTATAGCCTTGCGCTACTCTTCTTCCACACAGATCCGAAATAGGGCTACTTTTCTCTACTAATTACTTAATGATCTGTTATAGATCGGTTCTACTTGTGAGGGTCTTTGAGCAAACATTTAATCAAGATAACTAGTGCATGCACTTAACAGAGATACAAATTTGCATATATTCATAACATGCGCATACACGCATAGATCAAACAATTATATTAACCATGCACTAACCAGATCCGCAATAATTCAGATTTAACACAATATTTTATAATCAACTTATCTTTATTAACTTTCTTCACCAATACATCCAGATACATCCTGCGCACTCAGCTACAAGGGTTCACTCACACAGCTGTGGATTCTTCCCGGCCTCTGCACACACAGCTGCAGAGCCTCTATCTACTACCCAATACCCTCGACTCAGACTTACAGATGCTTCAAGACTTTCCTTCTCAAAAACCCATTACATACCAGATCTAAGAGTACATCCCAAAAAGCTACTTTCTACCCATAGAACCTCGCTCTACTTATACCTTTTCATGGTCCGCGAACCATGGGAGAGCTGACTCAATTTACATTTCTTTACATTATTTTTGGGCAAACTACCCTTTGATTAAACTTATTACAAATCACGCTCCATGCATCCCGCAGAGTCTTTACCCTATCTTTACCCAAAAGTTTAGGCTTTGTGCCTCATAACCATTATATGGGGCTTCTGCTACCCAACAGCCCCCCAACACAATCATCATGACTCATCTCAAGTCACTCGTTGGTGTAGCGAGATGCGCTGCCTTGGCTTCGTAGTTCACCTCCCCTTCGAGTGGTGCTCTTCGTCCTGCTGCTCCTTTGTTGTCTCCTGCAACACTCCTTCCAGCTTCTGCTTCATTATTATTACTGATTCTCACAACTGATAATGCTCATTCTACTCTGCTCGGTTAACATAGAACACCCCCTCATAGGGTTTTAGCTCTAGCAGCAGAGCTGCATACGGGACCTCCTTGTACCATCACAACCACTTTCTTCCTTCGTATCTTCTCTTCGCAATGTTTGCTACAACTTGTGTTGCAATTTTGCAAGACCATTGTTGTTGTCTGTGAGATTCCAATCCTCAAGATACATAAGGGAAGAGTTATTAACTACATTTCTACCAGTGGTCTCTGTATTTCCAGCCTTTTGCTTTTATATCGTAGTTCGTCAGCCTTCCCCTGAGTGAAGCGGTGACATCTGGACCAATTTTGCTTCGTGCCTTCCATTTTCCAGTTCATCCCCTCCTGTTGATGCTGAACTCTATGTGGTGCCTTCAGCTGTGAACACCATGTTCCTCAAAGAGCCCTGCCTTTCCATCAGCCAAATCACCACCCCTGGGCTTACTCCTTTTGTAGAGATAATGAAAAGTTCCATATCAGTAACCAGCTTGCGTTTTTCTGAAGCGCAATTCACCTGATGGAAGCCCCCCTATGATTTATAAGAATTTCAAATTTCAAATTCACTGTCTCCCGCTTGTTCTAGCGCCCTCGTGTTAAACCTGTGGAAGATCATTCCATAGCTGGCTCATACCCCTTCTCTTAATTACCCGCTGCCCACTCCCTTGTGCCATGATGCGGACATCTTATCATGAATAGTGACAGCAGTGGTCACTTCTCCTCTTCGCAATACAACAACACAATCCTTTCCGCACAACCGCGACCCTTGTAATTGGCCAAATCTATGCGCACCCTAGAAATCGCGCATCCTTCCCCTAGACTGATTTATCGTCCTGTGCTCTCTTTCAAAGTCTGGATAGAGCGGTGAGATTGTCCTTCGAACAGTTAGTCAGGCGGGTGGCCCACCCGTGTAGAGCTTCAGGCAACTGCCATTCACTCTTCCCGAGAAGGGGTCTCCATTGAGTTTCGCAAGCTGAACCATGCCCCCATCAGTAACTTCTTTGATGACATAGGGTCCCAACCAATGCACTCGGAGTTTTCCAGGGAATTTCTTGAACTTGCTGTCATATAATAATACTAGATCATTCTCCTTGAAAGTGCGTACCTTGATATGGCAATCATGAGATTCTCTCTCTCGGTGTTTCTATACTTGATGATGGAATCTAGCCAAAAACCTTTCCTCTTCCAGTTCTTCAAGCTGCATGAGCTGTTACTCCAATGCCCCGCGGTCTACCATACCTATTATTGCTGTGATCCATAGACTAGGCATAATGTATTCCATAGGCATAACGGCCTCCTTTCCATAGTCTAACCAAGAAGGTGTCTGGGCCGTCAACTTCTTGCATGTGGTTCGGTATGCCCATAGTACCATAGGGATGTGTAAGTCCTAGTGGTACCCGGAGAACCCATCTGTGAAAGAGTAGGCTTCCTGCCCCCCCCACATTTTCCAGTACCTCATCTGTGAAGGGCGTCGGGAACAGATCATTAACACAGACATCATTGAGCTTTCTAAGATCCATGCATATGCGAATCTCACCCTTCTGTTTCTTCTCCTGCAGCACCATAGGATTTACCCAGTCGGACTCCTCGACTAGTTCAATGATTCCTGCTGCCAGCATCTTGTCCAATTCTTTGCGGACCTTTTCTTTGTGTTTTGGATTCAATTGGTAGGACCGCTACTTCACTGGCTTCATGTCTGGCTTCAACATTATCTTCATCACTCTAGGTATCCTAGGATCCCTTTTAGCTCTGTGATTTTTGTTAGGAATAAATCTCGATATTCCCGAAGCAAATCGATGACCTTTTCCACCTTGGCGTCATCCCAATAGTCCCTGAGCGTTGCATACTTTAGCTCTTCTTCTGTTCCAATATTTACCTGTTTCATTTTCAACGATGTCGTGATATCTAGATCTTCGATTTTGGGTCCACGCACCTCACGGATCCCCTCTAATTCCGGAATATTAATATTTCACGAGTCATCCTCATCATCTTCTATTTGTACATTGTAACATTCAAGGGCTTGCCTCATCTATCGTGACCAGTCTAGCTGCATGATTTCTTCTGGTTCTAGTGGTGTTTTGAAAATGGTGGCCTTCACCAGCTGTAACGCATTGTCCACGGTATCCACCCATTGGTATTCAAAGAAGAATGTCGATAGAAACCCTTCGCGCAAGATATCCCACTTGTCGGTGCCATGTCGAAGCTCTATTTTAGTATACCAATTCCTTGGGATGACATCCAGGGTATGATAAAATAAGTGCACCCACTCTGGTTGAGGCTCTCGTCTGTACATCTAGTAAGGTGCATGCGCAGGTCATCACGTCCATCATATTTCTCCATTATCATAGTTTTGGTTTCCCAAATTTGATTTGCATCATGCGCCTGCAGCTGCGCCAATATTTGAAAGTCCCTACATGTGTGCCCCACCATCGCGCAGGTGTCATGCGCAACACCCATCTCAACGCATCAAACCATTGGTTCTCTGGTACTACGTTTTCAGATTTGGTCAGAAATTCATCTATTAGTGTTAGCCCATCATACATCGGTAGTTTGCGATCATGGGCCCATACGCAGTATAGAGATTCAGTCACCATATTGCAGTGTAGCGTGGTTACCCCATTAAACCAGTTCACTCATCTTCTTCACCTGAATCAGTGGTGTAGCACTCTACATAGCCCCGTGATATTCTTCTATCCACTGTTGACTTGACCCATTCTTTCCTTTGTGCAGAAATATTGTAGATACAGTGTAATTTGTCTATCACTTTCTTCGTTGTGCATGGGTTCAAGGTAGTGCAGTCCTTCAGCTGGATCTAGCGGAACAACTACGCGGAGCGACTTTTTTTCAAATATCATTGTCTGCTTCTTCAAGTTAATAACCCCATTCATTTCGGTGGCCCAGTATATTCCTAACAACATAGGATAAGGCGCACTTTCATCCACGATTTCAATTACTTCAAAGTTTGTTCTGGCACTTGCGCCTTCTATATCTACCATAATTCCTTGCAACCTTCCCATGGGAAAACTTTCTATTGGTTCACCATCCGCAATGGAATAGGATACCATTGTCGTGTAGGCCTACCCATGCGGTCCTAAGTCTGTTTAGGCAATACATTTACATCTGAGCCCATAGCCAAAATGATCTGATCCATCTCATAGTCCCCAATTTTTTTCGTTAATTGCATCTCTCGCCCCATCCATGTTGCGTGTTTTCCAAGTTTACGAACCAAGCTAGGTTCTCGCATCCCCGTGCACCTATTTATTAATTCTCGCAAGCCTCTAACCACCCTATTGTTGTGCAACAATTTTATGCATGTCTCTAAAAAGGTAGCTATCATTGAGGGATCCCTATCCTGCTCAGGTTGACCCCTGCTACCTGGGGTAGAGACCTCCGCAAAGCTCTCCCTAGCTTCCAGATACATCTCCTTCCCAATCCTTGCGTCTTCCTTACTTAAGTTCCTTTTATCCTCTCCTATGGCCATGCCACTTCTTAGTACCATGTTTACCTATGGGTCTTCATCACAGGGTTTAGGCCTCATCATCTACACATCTTGGTCCTCCACAGTTATAAAACATTAGCTGCTTGCAACCCCTTCCTAACCCCATTCTACCCCGTCCTTGTCCACGTCCCTGGAACCCACCGTGCGTGAGCACCATGGCTAGATCTTGACCTCGCGCCTCATTCTACATTCTGTATGTTGGTGACTGGTCCATCAATAATTGATAACTACGGTAGTCTCATTCCTCGTGGCCCACCGATCTACAAAAGTTGCAAAATAGCTGCTGGGGGGGCGGGTTGTCTCATATTATGTAGTAGATGGCAGCTGTCCATGGCATGCTTTCCTCCCTCCTAACATATGACGCACCAGAGGGTGGGCGCCATGATTCACCCTGCCAGTACCTCTAGTTGCAATGGCATTGGTCCCCCCTGCCACATAGTTTGCAAAGACTCGATAGTGATCTTTATCATGACCTTGGATTCTATAATTTAAACACCATACTTCCTCCCAGGCTTCTACGCAAGGTGTTTGTTCTTGTTTTAACTTCTTCATTTCTAAACATAGGGCTTGTATCTTCGCTTAGATTTATTGAACTCCCAACCCTAGGTCCTATAACGGAGTTTTGTGCAACCTCATCGCTATCTCCAATGCTTCAGCCTGGGTTGAGATCTTTTGTTGTGACAAAGTTGTCCTCAGATGCGGTGTCAATGATGCTACAAACCAAGCGCAGTGTTACACATCCGACAATGTCATGTTTGCTTCACAAATGGTACTTTTCAGCCTTTGATCCAGATCCCACAGGGTTTCACCAGGTACCATAGCGATCTCCTTGAACCCTATGATCGACTGTGTTTCTGACTTTGGTCGGCTAAACTCTTTCTTCAATTTGGTCTGAATCTTTGTTGTCCTCGCATTTAGTTGATCGCTTGAGTACTTTATATACCATTGTAGTGCTCGGTCCTACACCGTGCTAACTAAAGTAGCCTTTTTTATATTATCTTCTGTAATTCTATGTGTGTCCCATACCGATGTCACCACGAACCAAAATTGTTCTCAATCTTCACTTCCTGCTCCTTTGAATATTGATAGATGGATTGCACTCGTCATTTTTAACCTCTGGTTTGTGCATTGGTGTATTTTGAACTACTATTGTTCTGATCCCTTCGACCTTTAAATTATTTCTCTATAGAGTTCCAGCGCTCCTACATCAGACACCCCTTAGGTAGATCTTGGTCTCAGTAACGGAACTATTTTTTGGCTTATATGGGCCTGACCCAAGTTCAAAAGAATTATTTACCCAAACAAATCTTGCAGCTACTGGCCCTTTCAACAAGAGCCCGCGGAGTGCGGACTGAGGTCTCACCCGAGGTAGCAAGGGAGGGTGCTGGAACTAGGTTTCCACACCCTAGGGATGTCTACATGTGTTCTGGAGGCCTCGCGCACCATGCTGCAACCTTCCGCTACTCTGCTTTCATGCAGATCCAAAACAGGGCTACTTTTAACTACTAATTACTTAATGATTTGTTATAGATCAGTTTTTCTTGTGAGGGTCATTAAGCAAACATTTAATCAAGATAACCAGTGCGTGCACTTAACAGAGATACAAATTCCCTTATATTCATAACATGAGCATACGTGCATAGATCAAACAATTATATTAACCATACATTAACTAGATCTGCAATAATTCATGTTTAACACAGTATTTCAGAATCAACTTATCTTTATTAACTTTCTTCACCAATACATCCAAATTTGTCTTGCACACTCAGCTGCAGGGATCCACACACACAGTTGCGAACTCTTTCATGCCTTTGCACACATAGCTGCAAAGCCTCTATTTACTACCCAATACCCTCAAATTGGACTTACATATGCTTCAAACTTTCCTTCTCAAAAACCTATTACATACCAGATCCAAGATTACATCCCAAAAATCTACTTTCTACCCATAGAGCTTCACTCCATTTATACCTTTCCATGGTCTACGAACCATGGGTGGGCTGAATCAATTTATATTTCTTTACGTTATTTTTGGGTAGACTACCCTTTGACTCAACTTATTACAAATCGCGCTTTGTGCATCCCGCGGAGTCTTTACCCTATCTTTACCCAAAATTTCAGGCTTTGTGCCTCATAACCATTACGCGGGGCTTCTGCTACCGAACAATATCATTGGCATAGTCAATGATATTGGCCCATAGAATTTCCTTGGTTTGTCCAAGTGGCTTCTCAAGTGTCAAATCCTTCTCTAGGATTTTCATCCTCTCACCCATTCCCTGGGCCCTTTGTGTTTCGTCTTTCTGCTTGAGTTGGGCAAGTTTGCAGTCAGTTTCCAAACTTGCCACCTTTTCCTTCAATCTTTTGATCTTTGTGGCCTGGATAGACATATATTCCATGGCTTTCACAAGTTCTGCTGCTTTGTCCCCTGATTCTCCTGCTGCTATAGTAGATTCTGCTATTGCTGGCAATGTTGTTGCAAGTGGAGCTGTGGGTGCCAGTGATGCTGCTAGTGTAGAAGGAACTGTTGTGGATACCTTAGGGATAACAGTTCTAGAATTTGAGGCCAAGTCACTTTGCTTCGATTGAATTAAGGTGTCCAACTCCTTCTCTGTCTCCTTGAGTTGATCATTCAGCTTCAGGACCAAGTCCATGAGCTCTTCATGTCCTTGATGGGCTTCTAGGACCTCCAATGTTTGTGATAATGTAGCTGTGGTATCTTTAGCTGCTTCTTGAGTGTCGTGATATCATCATTTTTCTTCTTAATTAGCTACCTTGTGGCTTTTATATCCTTGGGATGGTGTCCCAATTCAATTACTAAGTCCTGTAAGGACTTGATTCATGTTTCCTTGGCCTGTGAGGAGGATTTTTCCAACTGGAATTGTGCAGATATGTTGTTTAAGGAATTCAGTATTTGGCGGGAAGCTATGGCCCTTCCAGTAAAAGTGGAGTATATCATCTCCCATGTTTGCTTATGTAGCTCAATCTAGTCTATGGGATGGATATCCCTTGCCAGCATCTCAAAAACTACTTTCTTGAAATCTGAGGATGTTTTTGGATGTTGAGTTGTAGGCTTCATAAAAGTCATCTGCATTTTCCCCTCTTTGATATCAAAGGCTAACATTAGCCTTGTTTGATTGGTAGGGGTCATCTTCAAGTACTGGGCATAAGTTTGGACCTTAAGCTTCTCATTCCTTGCTTTTATTTCCCTATAAATTTCCTTGATGTCTTGGTCTTTATCTGCAAGCATTCTGAAGGAAGATACCTCAAGACTAAGTTGCCTTTCCAACCCTCGAGTTTGTGATGTGGAAGGTGTGCCTTCTGATGGGGTGATGGGCCTGCTCCTGTTTCCTTTTGTGTTGGTGACTTATGCTATCTCCTCTGTGTATTCCTGTTCAGAGATAGGATTCACTCTCTATCTTTTTGCTTGGCTTGTATCTGCATAAGTTTGTGAAGTAGCTCTTCCTGATGCGGTGGCCTCCTCCCTACTTCTTTTTAGGCTCTTCTCCTCATTTAGGGGGTACTCATGGTTGTATCTAGTTTTCTTGATTTCTATAGCCTATCTGACCATTCTAGTCTGTCTGACTGCTCTAGCACTTGTAGGAAAGAACCCTCATCAAGTTGTTTTTCAAGATCGATTAGAGAATTCTCTATGTCTATTTTGGTATTGTCTTGATCAACTAGGGTTCCTTCCACCCATTTTGATTAGTTAGCATAGGCTTCAATCTTAGGTATGGGATGGTGAATAAAAGGTCCCATCTTGACCTTTTGTCTCTTCTTGGTGATGAATTCCAAAGGGTCATATCTCCAAACAAAACTTCTTTGGAACTTCATCTTCTGTAATATCAAATCTAGCTCTTTCCCAACCTCCCTAGAGTTACATATGAAGGGGCCTAGTTGGTCTTTTATTTTGAAATTGGCCTTCTTCTAGGAATTTACAAAGTTTATCTCATCTGCATTGATAATTTTCCTGTAGTATTCTAATGCAAACAACCTCATAGGGATGTATCTTGGAAATTTGTATGGTGCAAGCATGCAATCATATATCCCGATTTCTGTGTGGTTTTGGTAAAGGTACTAGTCATCCACTTTGGTCTACTTTGATAGTTGAAGGACTCTCTTTATTTCTGGACTGATTCTTATAGGAGGGTTTCTACTCAACATTGTCATAGCTGGATGCACAAATAAGTCAATAAAGTCTGAATAAGAGTATGGATACTAATACTCGTGGATTAATGGGGTCCAAAAAATGGCTAACCTTGGTTGACCCTTCGTGTCCAGTTTTTGGAGGGTGAATAGGAACTTATGAGACTGATAATATAAGAACATATGGTATAATACTGAAGAGTATTTGAAGACCCTTTCCCATTTTTTGAACTGCGCATGCATCATGTCAGTTATGAATGTGGAAAAGCCATAAATGGTTATAGGAGGTTGTCCTAGGGTATAGATGGACATGAAAGCCAAGATAATTTCATCAATATACTCACTTGTGGAGTAACCCAAAACACAAGATATCATAGCTACAATATTTCAAACCCAAGGGGAAAATATAGTTGCTACATATGGAGGCGGGTTGTTAGGGATGTGCTTTTCTTCTACGATGAAGGTTTGGAATAGTTGGGCCAATTTGGCAGAGCTGAGTTTGGGGTATAAGTCCAATAGGTCTCCAATTGAGAGGGGAGTTAGGTTTGTTCCTGGTTGGAGCTGCAACATTTCATTGATAGATATGGCGGTAATGGTGAAAAGGGCCTTCTGATCATGAGACATGATGGTTCTGTGCTTGGGGACATAGAAATCATAACACATATGCACAATTTTAGCAAAAATGTGGACTTGCGGGAATTGGTACTTGGGAAAATTTGATTCCCAAAGGCAAATTTCATCAGCATGGTTCAGGAACTTTTCCCTACTTTGGCAATGCACTTTGAGCAAGACCTCTATGACAGTGGTATCTTTTACCTCGAAGTCTCTGTCAGCCATGGGAAGGTGGTCTAGGTCTAAATGAGGTGTAGTGATGGGCCTCACATCCATTGCAATTGGGGCAACCATACTCAGTTCTTGTGGATTTGATTGTGGGGAGGGATTCAGAGTTTTTGGGGCAACAGTGTTATGTAGTGGTTTATGGCTCAAGCTCTTGAGTATTTTTAATTAATTTTTAACTTAACTAAAAACAATTAGCAATTGGTTACTTTGAAATTGATAGGGTATTTGGTGAATTCTAGTTTAAATACCTGGATCTGGGGTGAATTGGCTCTGATCAGGGTGGTTGGTAACTGCAAGTGGTTGAATGGGCTTTGTATAAGCTGCAAGGCCAACTAGGTTGTCTGCGGCATCTTTAGAGTGAAATTGTATGTGGGTTGACAGCTTCGACATTTGCAGGTGTCATGTATGAATATAAAGGCTTGTAGATGAAATTTCATTGAAAACAAACAATTTTGGGGCTTTTGGATTTTATACGCAAAAAGTTTTTTTTTTGGCTGGTACGAGGTGAATAGTGATTAATTTGTCACGTAGCGGGAGGGAGGTAAGCAGTTTATTTCGCACTATTTTTGGGCGTTCAATGGTATTTTGGAGGGGCCGCCCAATTCCACTCATGAGATGACATGTATCATTGGGGGTCGGGGGGAAACCACTTTATCGGGTGGTTAAGGGACAAACGTTGGGTTGGCCTGATATGGATAAGAGTCGTTAGATGAGGAGGGGGGACGATCACATGGTGATCGGGTGGAGAAGTTGTGCGGAGACTAGTGGGAGGCTCGGCGGGCACTTAATTATGGTAGTATCAGGGTTAATAATGGCTTAAAGTGAGATTAGGCCATCGGGGTAATTAACAGAGGATTAAAAGGCAGCTTAATTAACTTGATTGCAGATCAACCAGTTAAAGGCTTTGGTCTAGTTTTAGGTGAAAATATTAGTTCGTAATTAAACTGGGATGTAGGGTTGATTTATACATAGGAGTTAAATATATATGGGAAATTGGGTTTTTATCGGGATTTACTATAATAAAGTTAGTCATTAATATGAAAAATGAGCAGAAAAGGGAAAAAACACTAAGCAAAATGCTTTTTTTTGAATTACATGTTTTTCACATATTTACATTAATACTTAGGGTAAAGCATTTTTGTGGGTTTTTGGTATGAAATGTCTTTTATATGGGAGGAGAATTTCTTTTTCCTAGGCAAAAAGTGTTTTATCCTTAGGAAAAGGAGTATTATTAGGAAAATGAATGAACTGAAGGGGGGTGAACTTCTATGAGGGGAGTTTAGTACTTGGTATCCATAAGTCTTTGAGCCGAGGGTCTGATCCCTCCAAAAGTCAAAAAAATGCTCTAAGCCTCTTTGACTTAAAGGTTTTTAAGTACTTTGAACTTTATTATGGGAAATTAGTTAAGTAAATAGGTGAAATGAATGGGGGAGGTTAATTAATTGACTTTGAAATCCATTTGCATGCTTGGTTGTCCATTCATATTTGGAACATATGATGAAAAGTGAGAAATATGCTTTTTGTCTAATCACTCACCATACTTCTGCAACCTTTCTTCTACTTACCCATCTACTTATTCTACCATTTTTTTCTTCACTTTATTAGGGTGCATTTAAGCTAGCAAACCCTTATCAATATTTTCTCATCCAAGGGATTAGTTTAAACAGTTGAGCTCCTTTATTTATTCTACCTATCTAATTATCTACCAAGATTACACTATTTGGTCAAATTTTATTCTCTATCTATAAACATGAAGTTTAACACATGAAATAACCAAGTTTAAACATTTTGACTATTCATAGATTGTGGCATAAGCGACAAGCTACACATAATCATTCATTAAGTATAAAAAAGTAAATAATAGTGGCATTTTGGATTGCACACTTTCATGGTCTTTTTGTTTTCTTGGGGTTCATATTTTCATTTTTTGTGACCTATTTTCATTCTTTTTGTCCTTTGATTATTCTTTTAGGACATACCCTCTTTAAATTTTCTAATTTTTTAATATGGAAAACATTTGCAGAAAGCAAAGCTATATACAATGTTACAAGGCTTAACTTTAGTCAATCAAAATTATGACTCCTATTGGTATAGGAATCTAACAGTGGCTCCACTTGGGGATGGAATTTCTTGGTGAAATGTAAAGAACTTTGTAAATCAGTAACCTTTGCCTTTCTGTTAATGTTACCTTGCAAAATTATCCTCTATGCCTCTTGTTACACAGTATTTTGTCACCGTCCCTGTTACCCCTTCTCCCGCCTATTGGAGGACCTATTCCGGGACCTGTGAGAAGTGACATAACCTGAAAAAACCTACATTGTATCCCCTTGAGTATGTACTTCATATGCCCTGAAGACACCTTCTGCAAAATACCCATAAATATAGCCCTTTTTCCATTGGCGTTGTTCCACAGTGTATCACTCACGCCAATGGGGGAAATCCTCCAAAGAGGGCGCACCAGCTGGCACTCTGTATCAGAGTCGCACTAGCGCCAACCCAGTTGGGTAAAGTTTTTAACAAACCAACTTACGAAGGTTCTTCCTAACCTATTCATGAACTGATTCTAGATTGAGTTAGTTCAGTTGGGCTTCGAATCTCCATGAAAGGGAAGTACTTCTCCACCTCTCATGGAAGTTTCCTAATGATAAGGGCAATCCCATGAATCTTTTGGATGATCCTATCTCCTTCTCCTCTCTCTATATAAGCTTGTCCTTTTGCCTTTGACAAGCTAGTTAGTAATTCTACTCTCCAAGCTCCAAATTCTAAGTCCCAAAGTCTGAGAATTGCTAAGCTCATGCTACAAGAGGCCTTGCTCATCCCCATAAGGCTATATCTTTAAGGAGGAGATCCATGTCCAAGTAATCAAGGAGAGAGAGGCTTGTTCCCCATCCCCTACAAGCTTTGCAAGGCATGTGTTGCTGATCACCCAGCCAAAGGAGGATTTGCCGTCAGAACTTGGTTGTATTCTCTTTTGTTTATCAATAATAATAGACAACTATCATTATCGTTCCACTCATATTTTCTTTATAATGATGTTTGAGTTGTATCCTTTCTGACTGATACATACTTGCATTTCTTGGATTTTATGCTTGTATTTGTCTTATTCTTTGCATGTGCAGGTGTCTGTTCACGAGGATCGTGAGGATTGTGACCAGCTGAAGTGAAAGAACGGGAGCGATGACTCCTCTACAAATACTAGCATTGGATTCGAGGTAGGCCCTCATCATCGGTCTTTACTTTCCAATTAGGAACCTGCGCGTTAGCATTGTTTAATTGTTGCTAGACCCCATTTAGGCTAGTGGGATCGCCTCTGTCCGCAGAGGGGATTTACCTGTACAACACTCTTTTTCTATTTTTTTTTCTTTTTTACATTTTTTTTTTAGTGAGTGGGTGGAGTGGAGACAAAGACTTGCTCCACTACCAACACTGTTTTACTTATATTTTCAATGAATTTTTGCTTGGAGAGGGGCTTCTTGTAGATTTTCAACCTATGCCCATTGACAAGCATGGGGATGGCTTCTTCATCGATGGTCTTGATTAGAACTAAACCATTGTCATTGCACTTTTCTACTATGTACGGTCCCAGCCATATTGTCCTCAGTTTTCCCTTGAAATATTTATACCTTCAGTCATACAGCAACACCCAATCTCCTTCTTAGAATTGCTTCTCTTTGAGGTGTTTTTCATGCCATATTTTCCTTTGGAGCTGGACTACCTCTGTGTGGAGAAGGGCCTGCAATCTTTGTTCATCCAATCCATTTATCTGGAGTAACCTTTCCTTTTGTGCATGGCTGAGATCTAGGTCCAGTTGAGCTTCCATCCTTAGTGTTTTGTATTCAAATTCTATTGATAGCAGAGCCTTCTTTCCATAGACTAGCTCATAGAGTATGAACCCTATGGTGGTCTTGCATGTGGTGTTATAGGCCCAGGTGGCCTCAAGTAGTCGATCTGCCTAATCTTTTCTACTGCTGCTCACTACATTGGTCAAAATCCTTTTAGGGCTCTGTTGTGACTTCCACCTGTCCATTGGCTTGTGGATGGTACGGGGTGGAAGTCCTATGCTTGATTCTGTAATGTGTGAGTAGGTCTTCAATCAAATTGGAGGTGAATTGACTTCCTTGATCTGTGAATTATTATCTTAGATATCTGAACTTATAGAAGATGTTCTCCCTCAAAAACTCAGCTACTTTCTCTTCGGTTGCTGCCTTGATTACCCTTGTCTCTGCCCATTTTCTTAGATAATTGGTGCACACAATGATGTATTGTTTCTAGTTTGAAGAAGGGTTGATAGGACCCACAAAGTCCATGCCCCGCTTCTCAAATGGCTTGAGAGTCACTTGAGGTTGTAAGGGCATCTCATCCTTTGGAGTAGTGCTTCCAGGAAAACTAGTGTCTTTTCGATCTGCTAGTCCCACTAAGATGGGTAACTATCTTAGAAACAAACAATCAAAGCACTTTGTGATTTCCTTTATATATGATAGATAAGGGAGAAGCAAAGAGGGTCAACCTGGATCTTCCGTTTGACTCCTTACTTGATTTCTCTCTCCCTTGATGGAACTTGCAACTCCTCTCCTACTTGTCCCACCTTAGAGAATACCTGTAGAGACAAAGTAACAAAACACCATCAAAGCATCTCGATCTATAATATCATAAACAATGCAAAATCAGAAATACATGACCATACAATTGCATTCACAAATAACAAGATTCACAAATACATGATTATATGGAGGAAAACTCAAAGAACTTTATTAATAGTAGAAGAGAGGATTACAACCTAGCTGTCTAATCTAGCATCATCCTCCCAGCATCAAAGCCCTCTTTGCCTCATGAAAAGAAAAATCACCCAACAATACGATGCTTTTTCTCAAAGACAAGCTAACAACACTTTTTTACAAATTACAAATTCCAGCCTCTATATCTCTCAGATGAGGGATCCATTTATAGATGTTTGCAAAGGTGTGAGTCAGCTCTAGGATTTTTATTAGTGTCATTCCACTGATAGTTCTTAGTTCCACTTGGAGATTTCATTGATCTCTTACTCATCCCTGGGCGAATTCAGAGAGGCAAGTGTCATAAGAGAAGTTTCTAGAAGATTCCATGAGCATCCACTTAGCAAATTGTCTCAACCATTTGTCCATTCTCGCTCATCACACCCTACAGAAGGCCTCTTCAGTATGCATCACACCTGGCTAGTGTATCAATCAGTATGCATCGCACCTTGACCAAGGAGCAGTCAGTATGGTCCAATTTTGGCCAGTTCTGAGTGGTTTTTCAGGTGGAACTTATGGGAATTGATGTAATCAGTTGACCATGATCCTTTAGGGTATGAAACAACACTTTTAGTGGTTAAAGAGCCCTTAGTTTATTGACATATATGATTTGGGTTGCAGTGCCCAAATATGTCTATAACAGTTGCCCCCTAAAGCATGAGGTCGTAAATCTTCTGATGTCGGGTGAAATGCTTTATCATGAGGATCTGAGGCATTCGAACTGGAAGGTGACTTGTATAAGATACAATACAATACATCATCATCATATTATTTTCATGATCTAGCTGAGGTAGGAATTCCCATGCTCAGCTTTATAAATTCATTCTCATGTACATAGGACAGATAATCGTCTGTTGTTGCACACTGGTGATTCTTTATATGTAGAGTCATCATCCCTTAGCTTGGATGATCATCTGTGCAGCTTCTGTGTACATTTGATGTCTTTATTGTAAGCATTCTGGACACCACATATCTCCACAATGGTATGATATTGTCCACTTTGGGCCTAATCCCTCATGGATTTGCTTTTGGACTTACCCCAAAAGGCCTCATACCAATGGAGATATTTGTCCATCCTTATATA